>WAAG01054312.1:92935-123736 GCA_013390105.1 Tichodroma muraria | reverse complement strand
TGTCACACCCAGCATTCCTCACACCCAGCATCCCTGTCACACACACAGCATCCCTGTGTCACACCCAGAATTATGTCATTATGTCATTATGCTTCTTGGCCTTTCATCCTTTTTTTTTTTTTCCTTAGAATGGATCCATTTTTAAACCCATTTTACAAACATCGCTCTAATGCATCATTTCAACCCTTCCCACTTGAGTTCCAGGCTTTGTCCAAGACTCCAAAACTACACCATAATCTGTTCAACTTTAGGGCAAAGCAAAATAATCCCATTTCCCTTACACAGGAGCAACCCATTTAACTATGAAATGTAAATAATGCTAAGTGTGGGGGAAATGGGAGAGAAATTTCCTCACACAAATTTTCCTATTTAACAGCTTACAAAAGAGAGTTGTCCCCACTGCCACTGAGGAAAAAATTCTGGCTGCAGCTCAGCAGGAGGGATAACACACATTTAAATCCTGCTGGTCAATATGGGACTCCTGTGCTTTGTCAGATCAAGATCTATGCAAATACAAATAAGTTATTGGTACCTCCCTATGCTTCACAGAAAAGAAAATGCAATTCCAACATACAGACAAGCACAAATGTAAGAACTACACAGTCCTGGAACAGGTGTGAAATCATCCATATGAGACAGTATTTTGTGGATTGGTGTGGGTTTATTTGGTGCTGTTGCAACTGCAGGGCAACAAATGTTCTTAGAGCTTTATCTGCTTTATCCCTGGGGAGCAATGGAGGCCCCAAATGGTCTCAATTAAACCAGCACCAGTTCAGGAGAACCCAAATTAATCCAGGCTGTCAGTGGAGGTGGCATTTAGTCATTTGGACACGGGTAATGCATTAATAAAACTCGCAACATTCTCTCCCCAGGTCATAATTTAATAAAATCTCAGAACAATTTTTGCAAAAAAAAAAAAGTTGCCATATTCATTCTTAAACCACAGTTTTAATTGCAGGTAGAAAATCAACAGTTCAAGATGATTCCAGCATGGCCTGAGAAGCCCCCCAAGTGTAAAGGTGTTGATAAAACAAATGCTGTTGTTACTCTGCAAACCCCACAAAGGAGGTTGGGGAGCATTTGTTTATCCACAATATATTTTTGCTTTTAATCCCAATCCTTCTTCCCTGTCACAGGCACTGAGCTGTGGAAATCCAAGCCTAGCAGAGATTATTGTGCAGAAATATCAGATCAGGCCCCACATTATTTATCCAGGCTGGTCCCCAGCTCTGTGTTATGTATATAATACAGGCAGAAAATGCCTTAACAATAAAGCAACTTGAATGCTCTTTAAAATCGTTAAAATCAAGTCAGACTATTGGCTGGAAAGGTTTCATTATTGCTCCTTCACAGAAAAATACTGCACCACTTTTATTGCTTTTTCAACAGCTGAAGAAGATCCCATTCCCTCTGCACTTCCTGGTGTGTGGTTTTTCAGATTTTATGAGGCATTTCATTATGTGAATTATGGGGGGTAGGTCTGACCTTGTTGCAATTTAAATTGACCAGTCATGGGTCAACATTTGCAAAAAATGCTGAGCATCTGAAGATTGTATAAATTTTTGAAGCGAGTTATAAAATAATAAAATTATTCAAGAATGGCAGCATTTTTTAATTCCAGTGGATGGAAAGATGAAGTGGAAAATATGTCAGGATTGATGCAGCTGAACCTAATAAAATTTTAATTTTTTCTCTCCACCTGCATCGCCTTTTGTTTAACTATGAATCAATTGCTGAGCTCATGCAAAACTACCTGCTCTAAAAGTGCTCATAGATTATTGTAGGTGGGGAAAACCAGCAAACTGGGAACTGTTCTGTACAAGAACCCCAAAAACAATACTAATTTATATTTTACATATCAAAAGTCAAACGTGGCCCAGAACTTGTTTTGACTGACCTCTGACATTTTTGATCAAATCCCATGAATTCCTTTATTTCTCCACCTGTATGAGAGGATGTAGCTGCCACATCTTTAAAAAAGGGGGTTACTCCAGTGAAAGGCTACCTTTCAAGTAATGAATTTTCCTTATACTGATCCCACTCACAGTTCTTCTGTCAATTATTACCCTAGAGCAGAAAACACCTTCCTTGGCAGAATTAAGGAATGAATTTATTGTCTTTTTTAATAGACCATCATTAATTGATTCAGCAGGAGCTGCTGGACAGTATCAATGATACAAACTGCTCCACCTGTATCAGTGGCCACTCTGGCATCCAATAAAACCCTGTGAGAAGCAATAAGTGCTGCCAAGCTCTAATCCAATTCTACAATCCAGAGCAGAGAAGGCAAACTCTCCCAGACACCTTCTGGAGCCATCAGCAAGACAGGTACATCCCTGGGGACGAGACGAAAGACTTTTCCCACCTTATTACCTTTGGCAAGGATGGGATGTGACTCCCAGAAACACAAATCCTCAGGACAGGAAAAGCCAAATGCCACCTTGGCTGTTTCTGAGTGCTCTCTGATTTACACCACAGACAAGTGAAAAAAAACTACAGAGACATTTATCACATTGAACTATCACCCAGGCCAACTTTAATATCAAAGGAAATTATTCTTACAACATATGACATAATTATTTCTCCTGGATTTTATTAATGTTGAAGTGAAGCACAAGGTCAGGGCAGGTTTTGTCTCTGCTGCCTGATTTCAGCACTGTCTGATCTCCCCCCAACAAACCCAGTCCTTTCTGGCTCTCAGAGACCAACCCATCTTCCCACACTCTACTTCCATCTGTCAAATTCAGCTTTCAAAGGTTTTTATGCAACACCAAGTCAAAAAAAAAAAAAAGTGATAAACCTTCCATTTCTAAAAGCCCCAAGTATTTGTTCTCAGTACAGCGAGTATTGAGGAAGGTTCTTCATTTCAAAGAAGAGAGAATATTTATAGAGCACTGCAATAACACAGAAAACCAAATTTCCAAAATGCTGTTGACAGTGATATTTCCAGTATTGCA
The DNA here is from genome assembly GCA_013390105.1 of Tichodroma muraria. Classification (NCBI taxonomy): domain Eukaryota; kingdom Metazoa; phylum Chordata; class Aves; order Passeriformes; family Sittidae; genus Tichodroma; species Tichodroma muraria. The sequence goes on along the minus strand of WAAG01054312.1, from coordinate 120,779 downwards.
GAAAACCACAAATTCCAGGATTATGTTCAGATCACCAAACAATATCTTTGCACAAAAAGTGAAAAAAATTCAGAACTAATGTAATCTGCTTCACTGCTATGTATTAACAACAACGTGTCTGTGATTGGCACTGAGGTGATTTTTTTTTCTAGCTGCTTTTTTTAATCAGGAAAAGTTATTCAATTTTACCAGGAAAGTTATTCAATACTCCTCAGAAAAGTGTCCCACAAGAGCCAACCCTGCAAATAAGCACTGCTCCTCCAGGTAATGCAGCAAATTACCGTTCACAGCACTGTGATGCCACTGATGCCTTAAGTTTTAGCTTTTATATTTTTTAGATTCTGTGCTGTTTTAGTGGGGAGGTTTGGGTTTCTTGTTAAGTGCTACTGAGCTCTCTTCACAGAGCAGGGAGACAAAACAATTCCTTCTCCAGCTTGGGACCAAGGACAGCTTTCAGGCCCAAGAACAAAACCAACGGTGAAGTGAAAAGGAAAAACAAGGAGGATGGAGCTTCACAACCTGAAGCTGTGGTTGGACAATTTCACTCTGATATGCTGATGGACCAGAACTCATAAAAGTGTGGGACCTCGTGATCCGGGGTCCATTTTGTGACCATTTGGGTGCATCTTGGGTGTGTCCCAGCCGGGCTCTTGAGCAGCCCAGCTGTGCCCATGGAGGCCTTTTGATAAATCCCTGCTTTATCCTTCTGCTCTGTCTGGTCTCTGTTCCAGGTCAGCCTCCAGAAGGCATCACCACCATCACTAAAGAAGTTTTCCTCTGAACTTCATTTTAATGTGCATAGCAGAAGGTTAACTACAGAAAAATGCCTGCTTAAAATATAAAGCAATTATTAGGACAACAGCACAGATCTGTAGGTTGTTTCTACTTTTCTCAAATAAAATGGTGAGTTGTTGTTACTTTTTTATTAAAGTGTAAAAGCCCTGGAAAACCCTGGGGAGCCGAATGCAGGAAATGCTTGATCATTTTTCAACAGAGAACATGTTTAATCTGATTATTACGCTAAATCACAGCGGGTGGGCAGACATTCAGCAACCCTGAGCCAGTAAGATGCGAGCTTGTGAAATTACCCCTGAACTTTATAATCTCACAAACAGGAAAGAAAAATGCTGCAGACATAGGTCACCCTATTAGCACGGAGTGTTTACCTCAGGAAAGATTCCCCTGGTTTCAGCAGAGCAGCCCCAGCCTGACTCTGCCACTGACTCGGGAGCTGAGCTGCCCCTCACAAACTCAATTTTCTGGCTCCCCAAGCAGTGAGGGAGGCAGGCTCTTATCCTGGACTCATCCAGGATCAAACATCCCACAGGAAGGAGGATGCTTAGGCTGGGCTGCCAGTCCTGCCAGGATGTGGGGTGCGGACATTGATTTATCCCCAGCTCTGAGACTCAGCCAGATTTGCTCCTTCTCAGGGCAGGTTAGCTCCTATCCCTGTCTGCTGCCAGGCCTGCAACACCCAGCAGAGAGGTTTAGGGGTAGATAAAAGTGAGTAAATGGCCACTTCCCAGCCTCAACGAGTCTGTAGGGGTGATCTAGTGTGTCACATTTCAGAGTTGTGCCAAATAAATACAAAAGGGTGAAGCACAGAGGGCTCACTGTGCCCAGGCCAGAACAAGGAATTAACAACTGAGCTCTTCAGCTGCTGTCAGAAGAGTCAGGGAACCTGCTGTAAACAAACAGCTTGGAAAAGTGATTGATATGCTGCTGATCCAGGATTAAAAAAATGCCTTTGTCTTCTTCAATATAATTCTGAGGTGAAAAAAAAAAAATTGCTGAGTCAAACCTTTGTCCATACTGAGTCTCCGAGAACTCATCTGATTCGTGTCTATCAGATTTGATATTGATTTAATGCAACAACCTCTATTTCATTCAAAAAACGTGGCAGAACCAGTCCCTTTAAAACTGTGAAACAATAAATAAAGGATATCAAAGGGGAAAAGCCTCTACTTTGGTTCCTGTCTGTGAGAACAACTTGGGATTGAATACCTACTGAATAATAACTTGCTCCAGGGAGGAAATCCAAAACAAATAAATACAGGTGGGATGCTGTCTACAGGGTAAGCATTTAAAGTAATTCATTAAGCTGGGGATCAGCCCAGGCATTAATTGTAAATGGCACAGAAGAAACATCATGAAACAAAGGGAAATATGTGAGGAGTAAGCCTGTGATGAAGAGCAGCCTTGAAAGCAGCTCACTGTGCCTCAGTGAAGCTGGAGGCTAATAGAAGTCAGTCCTCACTTGGGAAAAAGGCAACTTTTCACTTTAAAAACCCAAGATCCTCCTCTGAGATAAGGAAGCAGTTTTCTTATTCCCCTTACTATGCATTGAATGGTGTCTCTGAAGTGCTCCGGGTTCAGTGAGCTGCAGTTTATCTCCCCAAACAGTGTGCAAATTTCTTTTTAAAACTCTCAGAAGTTTATTTGGTAAAACAGAAAATAGCACCCACTTGTTCTGTGACACGGGCATTTTCATCCTTGGTGAAAGACCTGTAGAGGCTGATGAGTAAGCCCTTGCTTTCACTGTGTACACTTCCTTATTTTGTTTTTTGTTTATTTATTTATATCCTCCAAAAGGACAAAGAACATGTTGGACTTGATGATCTTTGAGGACTCTCCAAACGTTAATTATTCTGTGATTATGTGTCTTAAATAAAGATTAGGAATATTTCAGCTGAATCAGTTAAATCTTCTCAAATTCACCTTTTGCAGTGGCTTTACAGAGTTTAGCTCAAAATACACCTTGGTGCTATTTGATTTTTTATAATATCCTCCCGAGCATTTCTGAATTTAAGTCAAGTTCCTCAAAAAGTAGCAAAGCTTTCCACTCTTTTTAAGAGACCTCACAACCCAAATCACATCAAAAGAAGAAGTGATTCATGAAGAATTGGGAAAAGGGATTAGTTCAGGTGATGGAATCAAACATTTCACTGTGTTTGCAAATAAACTGATAGCGAGGCATCACATCACTCAACTCCTAAATGATAATGCAAGAAGAAAGTGCTTACAAATGAGTCCTCCAGTTTTGAATCAGTAGCAGGAGATGCACTAACCTGGCAATGAACTCTGGTATTTCGGGGTAATTGTTTGGTGAAAAAATCAAAGCATATTTGCATCGATCGTGGGGGCTGTGTGGGGAGCACAATTCATTTCAGGAGATAAAAGCAAGAAGCTGGAAAGGAGAATTTCAGTCTGCTCCAGTGGAAAAAGAACAAATAACTACAAATAGTTGAGTAATGTAGGAAGCAATTTGCAAATGCCTTTATGATAAAATGTTGCGAATTAATTCTTTCTATACTTACATTTGTAATGTCTGTTTAAATATTTTCTAATAGATACTGGTTTGACTGAAAACATTTATGAACCCTGAAGCTGAAAGAATGGTATTTAATTTAAATACATTTTAAAAATGAGCTTTTTAACTTTCAATTTTCCATAAAAAGATTCAATAAGCCAAAATGTAAAATGAAGACCTTTTGAACTCAGTTACCAATCACACAGAAATGTCTGGATTTGGCCAAAATTCATACTTTGGGATTTATCTACAAATGTTGCAAATTAATGAGAAATATCAATTAACGCTTCCGTATTTCCCCCTCCTTACAGATGAGAACATGGCAGACTTGCAAGACAAATGACTAAATTCATAATTATTTTATTAAGCATCATCATCTTTACTCATCTTGCTCTGAAACAGGTAAAGCCCTCAAGGTCCCTAGACAGAAAACGTTGCATGAGCCTCTCACTGACGGAAGAAAAACCCCTTTGAGCAGCAGGAACAGAGCCAAGGAGACAATTCATGGAATTACAGCAGCTTGACCTGGAACGACCGTGGACACACTGCTCCCACAAATTGGGAACAATTCCTAATTGCAAAGCCAGTAGGTGAGGCTCCCACAATCCACTTCCCTGCTGCACAAACCATTCCAATCTCTGTCCCCTCCCGCAGAGGGGTTCAGAGCGCCAGGAGAAAACTGCAGATTTGGGGGACCTGGGAAGAAAACATCCCCAAAGCTTGCCCAGCACCTCCAGCACGGTCTGATGGGAGCGTGTTCAAGCTTCTGACTCACAGCCTCAAAACCCAGCTCTATTTGCAAACGCTGATGAGCCACTGAGCAATCTAAACCTGGGAGACAGGGGCTTCCTCTGCCCTGTGCTCCTTAGCTTGGTGCTTGCTGCTACTCTGCAGAAGGATCGCACATTATTTATTATTTGATTGCACATTATTTTCTTTTTTATATTATTTTATTAATATTTTCCCCCATGCTGAGGCCCTCTGATGTCAGCACCAACCAAGTGTTTCTCCAGAAGCCATGTGGAATATTTCACCATAGCTGATATTATTATTATTATTATTATTGTTATTGTTATTATTACATTATTATTATTACAATAATGTACTAACAGTGATGTCTATTCCCTAAAACATCCTTTCAGAGGCTTCAGGCACTTGCAGACACTGAACCACCCCTTAAGGCCACTGAGAACATGAGCACTGACACTCCAATTGCACCCCAGCCAAGAAACAGCAGCACATCCTTTATTTGATGCAATTTCCATAAAAGTGTGTGGGGCTTTTCTCCCTAACAGTCTGAATGGTTTTGATTAAATGACATTTACTAACGAAGCACTTTCTCACTGGATTGTGGCAGGTTTTCAGTGCTGCTACATCTGTGGAATGGTTTCAAGTTGTTCTCTTAAGTAAACATAGGACTATAAAATGTAAACATAAACAGAAGAGTTCTATAACAGTAAAAGCATAATTTGAATAAATAGGCAAGCTAATGAAACACCATTACATGTAAAGACTATCATCTCCCACTATGTGCTAAGCACTGATCTTGCAACTGCAAATTCAGAAGTAAAAGAATTCTTCTGCCTTAATCTTTTGATTTTTATGTGAGTAACAAAAAATTTGCTCCTACACATCGGCCATTGGAGCTGCTTTGCAATTTTGTATCTGTTATTGCCTTTTCAGCCTTGACCCACCAGCTGAGGGCTGGCACAGGAAGTGCATCATTTATTTGTACACTTAATATGGACAGTGATTAAGAAATCTCTAATCCAAACTGCAAAATCAGTTGAAAGGTAGCGAAACATTTTTAAGGCGTAGTTACCTGGTTCCTCAGCACTGTCCAGTCTGATCTGCCATGGACAGGGCAGAATTTGCTGGAATGTAAAAACAATCAAGTAACAGCCAGAGAATCACTGGGCTGCTAAGGCTGGAAACGATCATCAAATCCAACCATCAGCATCCCCAGGTTCACCATTAAACCCTGCCCTCAAGTGCCACCCCCACACCTCAGCTGGACATTTCCAGGTCTGGTGGCTCCACCACAACCCCCCACAGCCCATTCCAATGCTTGAGATCTCTTTCCATGAAAATTTCTTTCCTGTTATGCAAACTAAACCTCCCCAGCACAACTTGAGGGCGTTTCCTCTCTCTCTCCCAGTCACTTGTCGCCTGGAAGAAGAGGCTTATGTGCCTTGCTCATAAAAAATACAACCACATATACATAAAAAAAAATTAAATTTAATATTTTTAATTAGTAATCATTTAGATTTTATTAATCATTTATATTTATACTCATTATGCATTTGGAACAATACTCACATGGATTTGAGTGCAACAATTCCATTTGCCCATCCTTTAATGTCTAAAGAACATCAGCTTTAATGTCAAGATTATTCTTGAACTTTCCTCCCTTAAGAAATAAAAATTCAGTGTTCTCTACTATGTATTTAAGCCTTTAGTTCAAATTGTCAGTTACACGCAGATCTGAAAAGTGACATCTACAAACTCATTCAGGGTTATAAATTCTCTCTCTAATAACTCTGCTTCTTCAAGGCATTGATGCTTCTGTTCCTATTTTCCTAGACAGAAAATATGAAACCACACAGTGTAAGGAAAGTGCACGTGAATGTCCTCCTCACATTTCCTTACAAGAAACTATAAATATGTGGAAAGAAAGAGCATCAGAAGAATTCTCACATCTCACTTTGTTAGGAAACTTTCAGGATTCTGTGTTACCATGTTTTGATTCTGCTTACAAAGCAAAGTGGTAGAAATCTACTGTTATGGGGACATTTGGGACTGTTTGGGGGAAAAAAAAGGCATAAACCTGCTACTTTTGGTTAGAGAAAGCAATTTAAATCTGTGGAAATAATTAGATATGAAGCATATATAACTGTTCCTATTGTTTTGATAGCTTTTATCAGAGTGATAAATTTGCAGAGAGGTAAGTGTGCTCGAACGGGGATTTTAAGTGTAACTGTGATTGTCAATTAAAGAAGAGATTATATTGTCAACAAAAGACAAGTGAATGCTTTAAGTGGCAGTTTGCATATGTTTACCTTGAGTGCTGCAGAATCTGAAGCTGGATTCTCCTCATTTGGGTGCTTTACTGTTCAACCAGAATGTAAATTCTAATATGTACTTACCACTGCGTATTTTTTTTTGCTTCAGTTTCCAGTCAGAACCATTCCCTGCTCATCCCTTTGCTTCCTTTTTTTTTTTTTCTTGTTTAGATAATTCCACTTTCCCATTAAGCACAGACATACACACATGTAAGAAAATCCTCTGGAAAGGAAAGTGTGCTGCCTGAAGCCATCCATCACATAAACCCCATAAAACCTATTGCTCTAAAAGGCAATAAATGCAGCTTTGTTTTACAAAGAAACAGCCGAGAAAAAAACAGGGACTATAAAAAACTGGAAGCCTTGGTACCTCGTTGTCTTTGCAGCCTTGATGCATTAAGACAAATTTAAAGACACTGCTTTATTACTGAATTCTCAAACATCAAATGTTTGCTCTGTGAAACAGGGAACGGGCCTTAACCTGATGAAAAATAGAACAAATCAAAGGCAGGCATGACCACCTGCTCCCCGAGACAGAGAAATCTTCCCAATGCAGGAGAGCTTTTGCCGAAGTTAAAATGCTGATTTCCTCAGCTCAGGCGCCGGGATTTGGGGATGCAGAGCCAGAATCTGCAATTGCAGAGAGGTTCTGGCACCCAGCCATGGCCCCTGGGCTCCCAGGGCTGCTCAAGAGCCATAAAAATCCCACTGAGAGGGCAGAGAGGATTTTAGCGCTGATCCCAAGGAGTGGAGCTGCAGGGAGGGGGCAGATTCGGGGGCAGCCCCTTCTGCAGACAGTGAGAATTCCTGCCCTTGGGAACTGCTCTGTCTCCAGCCAGGAACAGTCTGATCTACAGACAGACTAAGGACAAAGTACAAACTCGTCAGGCTGAGCAGAAGCTCAAAACTGCTCCTCTTCTCTCCCTGGTTTGTCGGAAAGGTTTTCCTGGTGACAGGAAGTTTCCATTCCAAATAAGACACTGGCTTCAATCTATCTGTAAAAGGAATAACTTTATATTTTAGGAGTTCTGAATGTTTGTTCAGAGGAAAAGCTGTGCTCAAGCCAATATTGGCTCTTGGACTTCTCCCTGGCTGGGAAGTATGGAAATCTCTAAGAGTGGTAGCTCTATTTTTCATATGAATACAATTACTATAAGAGTTGTTTCTCCTTTTTATTTTTTTTTTATTTTTATGCTTAGGTGACAAAAGTGGATTATTTAGGGTGTTTCTTTGCTAGCTTACTGCCACAATTTCTACCCATTATATCTTCTTCTGTTGTGAGATTACTGTCCTCTGGGGAGACAAATTATAACTCTCTTGCTCTGGTACTAAAACACTTTATGTAAATTAAATACGAGCTTTTTCATAAAGTATAACACTTTCTAGAAAATTAGAGCAATCACAAGGCAAAGTCTTCCATAACTCGCTTGGCTTCACTTCCCTGGCTCTCTCAGGAATATTATTATTTTTATTTCTTTTTTAAATTCTATGCCCATTGAGGCAACTTCTCTCAAACCTCTAAGCCCTTTCGGAGAAAGATCTCGTGAATGCTGCAAATTATGCTAAAGAGAGATGGATTATTCCCACCAAAACCACACCTCCATAAGAAAATTAACTGTCTCTGCATTTCCAGTACCTGCTCCTCCGGAATTTTAAAGCCCCATGACGCTTGAGCTGGCACAACTGCATAAGATGTGTGTTTGGAAAATTTCACTTTTCCCAGCAGAGGTCAGCTAAGCTTCACCTGGGAAACCTTGTCCTTTACTCACGTAGACTCAACAGCTTGTTCTTCCCAGTCTGAGGAGCAGGTCCTGCCCTGGATCCCAGCAAACACCCATGAGATGATTCTGCTTGGAGGCGTTCACTCAGCTGCGCTTTCCTCCGGGAAGCCTTGAGCTGGAGATTGTTCCTTTGGTGCAGCCATGGCGAAGCTGAACTAAGAGTCAGTGGTCAAAGGGGACCCCCCCGTTGCCATTTCTCCACCGTTTCCATCAGAACAGTGTGCTTCTCACCAGTCAGAAGCAATTCTCCTGCAGTGGGGTCTCATTTCAGCTGAACACTGAGAAAATGCACATTTATTATTTTGTATCCCAAGTGTACATTAGAAATTATAACACTGGCAATCCCACTGATGCCCAGAGTAGCTGCCGACTTTGCAGTGCAGGTCAGTGGCATTTTCACCTGATATTCCCTGCTTTTTCTTTTATTTAATGCAAATAACTTAGAAAGCAAAGAGCTTCATGGCAAAGAAATGTGTGAAATAAAAAGGACTTTTTACCAGCATTCTCCACGCTCTATTTAGTGTCATCAAACCCAAGGAGGCCTAATCTGAAGGAGTCGTCTGATGAGACACTATCAATGCACATTCACTTTTAGGATTTGTAACCAAACCCAAAATTAAAGTAAACCTGGAAGCATCAGAGACACTTTGGGGCTTCCTATTCTTGGTGACCTTAAAGCTCTTCCCTTGCTGGTGTGATTGGCTCTGCATTGAGGGCAAGGATCACAGCAAGGGCAGGCACAGCCACACCTGGAAAGGGCACAGGGGAATTCTGACCTCCCCTAGCCTGCCTTTCCTTCACAGCATTTCCCATCCCATTTTTGCATCCAGTTAATTCACTCCAGACACACTAAACATTCATTGGCAACCATTGGGACCAACCTGGCAATCTGTGTTTAAAGGGTGAACCTGATGACACATAAAGATATGAGCTCATCCTCTTTATCAGGGCAAGAGCAAGACATTTTGCAGTGAGTTTAAAAATCAAAATATGTGGTTTCATATTAGTTTTGGGTGCAGTGATTAAGCACTTAAGTACATGACATTGAACACCAGGATAAAACATCCGGCCTTGAGGTTTGGAAGTGAGAAAACTTCCAAAATGGGGATAAAAGAGTAAAGACACAAAAAGCAGTGGCTTTCTGACACGGATATCAGATGGATTTTTTAAAATATTCTTTATCTCCCATCTCAAGAGTTGTTCAAGCCACTCTTTGCATCTCTTCAGTTGTCCTGCACTCCTTGCTTCAGCCTCTCAAACTTACTCTGATTTGGAATATGCCAGGTATCTCCTGGCTGACTTTTGGTTTTATGCTTTTCCTTTACACACACTCAAGATGTAAATTTTACCCCAAAAGAGAGCACAAACTTCTGAGGAGCCTCTATGACAGTGCAAGATATTCTGGTTTTTAGCCCTGGCCAAAGGCAACAAAAAAACCCTTCATTAAACTGATTTTCTTCCCAAATTTCTTCTAAATTTGCCACTTAGAGTTCCCTATAAAGTTGGCACGTTGGGAATTTTGAGTCAAGTGAAATATTTGCTTCCAGTACTGTATTCTTAAAAGATATAGTATCAAAATTAACACACTTTAAAAAAGAACAAACAAAAACAAACCCACAAATTCTCCTTCAGATATGTTTCAACATGTCTTGAAATGCCTCATTTTGACTTCTCCTTTACAACTACAGTTTCCTGAAGTGGGTATGGACTCGTGGAACGTTTCTATTCTGGCAAAACTGGGATTTTATTTCGTGAGAAAACGTTCTTGGAAAGGTTTCAGGTACTGATAATAGCACTGTACTTGCCACTTTTTTCTTCTGCTCCTCCAGGTCCCTATTTGGATTCCCAGCTCCAAAGTCGTTTGCTTTTTAAACTGAATAACCCCAAACCTCACTGAGGAACCTCAAAACCATGTTGGATAAACAAATGGCCATTTAATAATAATAAATGGCAAATGAGATGGGCATGAAACCAGTTCAAAAGTAAGATTTTAGTGGAATTTATTTTAAAAGGCCCTACAGAAAACCAGATTATGGGGGTAAAAAAACCCAGGATTGTGCAAATCTAGAGCAATAAGTTCTTTCCCCAAAGCAACATCTGAAATAAAACTGCTTGAACAGACACATCTAATCATAATTTTGCTAAAACACTGCATTTCCATCTTCATCCTTTTATTTCAAATAGAAGTGGTTAAAGTTGGTGCTTATTCAAGCTTAGATATTTCAGTGTTCGAGGCATTTAAAATTTTTAGAAGTACTTAACCAGAAGTATTAGTTTTAAAAATTGCCACAGGAGTTCTGAGTTTTCATGTCTCTAGAAGAATAACCTATAGAAAATAATTCTGTATTTGTTGCATGCCGTTGATAAATATCATAACGACAATTAGCAAGGGAGCTGGCCTTCTGCTTTAAAGGAGTAATATCATGGGACACAACAGAAATAAACAAAAAGCCAGAGGTTGTCTGCTCCATTGTCTATTCTGCAAACGCAACATTTTTCCTTTTATAAATCAACAGTTTGTCTTAATCTAATAGAGAAATGCCTATGGATAAATGTGTTTATCACGTCACATAAATATCACATTGTCTGCAATGTACTGCAGTTATCTCTGAACTCCCAAATGCCAACGTGCAATAAATAGCAAACATTGTTACAGGAATTAATGTCTGTCACAGCCAGAAGGATTTTACACCAGATTTACATTTTTCAGAAAGTTGCTTTCATGCAATTTTGCAGAGAAGCTCCTTATTTTACACTGTTATGAGACGTTCTTAACTGGAGGAGTCGTGCCTTCCCTCAGATATGACATTAGCAGGGTTAAAATGCCACAGAAAGCACAGAAAGCAGCTTTGTGAGGCAGGACCCCCAAGTCGGGGTGCAGCAGGGAACATGCCAGTGCCACTGAGAGTCGCAGCAGCATCTTCACAGCCCTCTGACCTCGCCGCTCTGCAGCCAGTGCCCTGAGGAGCAAAGGCCTCCACCTGCCCTGGGTTAGGGTGAAAAGCTGGCAGCAGTTCGAGCTGCTGCAACCAGGGGGTGTTGCTTTTCAGGATTTTTGTACAAAAGCATCGGAAAAACCCATCCAGAATCTCTCCCAGCTTTTCCTTCAAGTGGTTTTTTTTCTTCAATATCCCACGGTTTCTTCACTGCTGCTTTGTGATTCCAGGTGCAACTCCGCTAAGAACTCATTTTAGGATGATGCTCTAGCGGCACATATTCAGGGTTCTTTCAGGGCATTTGGGTTTCCTCTCACCCAGCACAGGCTGCAGAATATCCACTGCTCTTCTCCCCACCTGTGTGCACCTAATCCACAGTCTGAATAACTGAGGGTGATTTCAAATTAGCTCCACAGGTCTTTCATCTCTGAAAGAGCCCTTGGCCTCTTTTCGCTCTCTTTGGACAGGGATGAAGTCAGAATCTTCTGTTTCTTCTTTGATTGGTTTTGAACTGGAACAATTTTAGGTTTTGACAAGAAAGGGGAAGGAAAAAAATGTCCTTTCAAGTAGTAATTTTCTACTTCATAAGAATCAAATTCTTAAGATTCCTGCCTTAAAAGAGAGGAACACCGCAGGAAAGACCTGAGGTAATGAACATTTCTGTCACTCACCCCACAAACTCATTTTTCTTCTACATTTTATTAGATGCTGCCTTGCTCTCCTCCTTAAACACAAATGACAGATTATATTAGATGCATAAATTACATGGATTATATTTCTGTCACCAGTAAATTAGCTGTTAAATTTAGTTTGCATGATGCTATTGACAGGTCTCTGATTTAAGAACGTTTTTTCCTTTTACCAAATTTTTTTTCACCTTTTCTTCTTTTCTCTTTTGTCAAATCCTCCATCACAGTTTGGAAGAACCCAGAAAAAAGTTTTTAATATATATCACAGAGTTACAAGGACAGAAAGGCTGTGTTTCTCTTAGAGAGATGGGGAAATAAAGGCTTGTGAGAAAATATTTAAGCCCAGGGAATTTTAGGACTTGCCAGCCCTGGAAGTGTCCAAGGTCAGGTTGGATGGGGCTTGGAGCAACCTGGGTGAGTGGGAGGTGTCCCTGCCTATGCCAGGGGTGGAAGTGCATGGGCTTTAATGTCCCTTCCAACCCAAACCATTCTGTGATTCTAGCATTCTATAAATTAAATAAATATGACATAAGTACGCTGGCCAATAAATGCAGCTCTCAGTGCAGTTCCATGGTTTAGTGCACTTATTTTCTTACTCTTCGTCCAAAATTTTCCTAAGCCTAAGGAGTGTTTCTGTCCCAAGTAGAACCAAACACCTGATACATTTAAAGACCTGTTGAGGTTTAAGCTTCACTGTTGGCTCCTCAATTTGGTTTTGCTTCCAGACTTCTCGGGAAATAAACTCTCTGCTAAGAAACCATTCCTGCAGATCATGAGCAGCTGAAAAGTTAAAGCACAGTCCATCCAAGCTCCAGAGTTCCAAAGTTCTGCCATGCAAAGCACAAGTCCCACTTGCACCCAGAGGGATTTTCACTGGGGCTTGGACTTACAGAGTCAACGCTTCTGCAGCCATTACCACGGTCAAATGTCACAAATGCTGCTCATATTTGTGTGGTTTGTGTCACTCCTTCCAGTCTGTGGGGGTCCATGAGGCACTTTCAGAAGAGAACAGCCAGAATGTCCCACCCAAAATTCCAGAGTTCTGCCCCCATCCCAGCCCAGCTGGACAAGGGCTAAGCCTCAAGCTGCCGTTTTAATAAGCTAGCAGGAAGCAGACAGGTTCTTATACAAAGAGATGTGATGCCAGATGTGCTCTGATAAGCAGTTTGCTCAAGTTCAGCAACTTGGAAAAGCTGACTGTTCAAAAAATGTACAGATTCAGCTCACTCTGCGCTCCTGTATTTTCATGCCAAATCTTAAAATCACCTCCCCTTTAATTAAATTGTTGCTTTGCTGGAATCCCCAGGAAGTTATTGACATAATCAAGCTTTGCTGATGTTATTATATTTGCAAACTAGTAGAGTTTCTATAGACACAAAATTATAACCAAAAGATCAATTCGAAGATGAATAGTTCTTCCTGGAGTCCTCTTTCTCAAAAGTCCCAAGTATTCCATCCCAGGAATTAAACAGATATTTCATGCAGCTCTTTCTTCACTTGCACAGAAATATTTATTCTTCCTGGACTTTCCATGAGCTATTGCATAGCTTGAGGGTAACTGTGATTTACAGATGCCATGAATAAAAAGATGTTTTAATGTCTGGGTTGCACTCTGCTCCAACATGCAATAATAATCTCAAGGCACTTTATGCTACCAAGAGTTTCTACTCCCGGAAACAGCCACATATTCTCAAAAATACAGCACTGGTATTCCTGAGCAGCAAGAGCTGTCAACTGCTCATTTGATTTCTTGGTGACACTTGGAACTATTTATGTTGCTTCTGGTTTTCCTAGGAAGGGAAATTCTGTGGTACAGCAGAGCAGAAAACCAAGGAATCCCCTTGGTAACACAACATAAAATTGGAACTTTCAGCATCACGATGAAGGAACTGGGCTCCGAGCTCTTTGTGCAAGGAAGGGCAAAAATGACTCATGGAGTTCACAGGAACAAACACTGGAGGGTGAGAAGGAGCCTGGTTTGAAGCTTTTAAATGAACCTATAAAGAACTCTGCTCTAAAGGTTTGCTCAAGAAGTATTCATCACAAAACATTTTAAAGTTGGAACCTTAAATGTGGTTTTAGCATGAAATAAGTGCAATAAAATTTTAAAGCAAAGCAGCCCAAGTACTGTTGTTCTGTTAATGCTCTCACAGATACTTTATAGACATTTGGCAGGCTCAGCTGTTTAACAATCATCTCTGTACTCTTTTTAGATTTTATGTTCCTTTCTTATCAGGAGGTTTGCTTGAACTCTGAACCAGAATACAGACTCTTGTTCCTGCATGGAAAAACAGGGGCAAACCAGCAGTACCAAGTGCTAATCAACTCTCTCTCCTCGTTTATTTTCCTGGCCCTTCTTGGTGTTCTACTTGATAAATAAAAACCAACCCCTGCGGGAACCACCCAGAGAACCACTGGGATTTAACCCCTGCAGTTCAACAACAGCAATCATCCCACTAATGACACACATTCCTTGCAGGGGTTGGATTTGTTTTAGGACTACTCAGAATTTTTTTGGGAGCAGTCCACCAGCAGAATCAAATCGTTATTTGGCAGAGAGACAACTGAAATTATCAAGGCAGACTTAAAGACAGACATTTCTTAAACCCCTCCGATTTCCACATCGACTCTAATCTTCTCACAGCAGCAATTTATAGGAAGGTTAAAAATAAAGCACCGAGAACCATGAATTATGAGGCAGGCTCATGGTTTTGCAGTCCCCTTTTATGCAAACACGAATTCCAAGGAGGGTGTAAGAAAGGAAGCTTTGAAGAGTTTGGCCCTAACAGCCGATTTGAAGCACCACAGTTTAAAGAGGAAAGCCAAAAGAGAACAAAAAATGCCATTTATTTTTCTTGTGTGCCTACCTGGTTTGCTGTGGACAAGACCAACCTAAAGGAAAGTGTTTCAATTTTGCTACAATTCATGAGAGACACTCCCACACCCACACTTCAGACCTCTTAAAAACGCTCATCTTTTAGGATTTAAAAAGTAAGTTTTAATCCTGGCTCTGGCAATAATCTTCTGAATGACCTAGAGCAAATCACTTTGCCTCTGTTCTTTCAGCCCGGCTGTAAAGCTGGATTATTTCTCACCCACTCGTGGTGGTGTAAAATAAAGATTGGCAGGAATTCTGAAGCACCACAACATGCAAGAGATAAGCAGGACAGACACCAGGCTTTGCATGGACTTTGCAAAGATAAGCTCAGACACTACTGTCTGTGAGGTTTCAAGGGAAAATATCAACAATCTCTTTCAAAAAGGTTTGCATTTTTCATTCCAAATGAATCCTACACGGAACTCACCTCACTCTGATTAAAATTTAAGACAGTATGTACACCTTTGATTTGTGTTAATAGGAATGAAAAAAACTAATTACCTTTTTTTCCTATTTTATTTTCCTTCCTTTCATGACATAAGGCTCTAGGCTTCACTAGAAGTAAGAAAACATTGAAATAGCTCAATTTTGCAAACCTGGCCATGCAAAGTGAGCACCTGTAGCGTGCCAGGACAGCAAATGGTGCAGAAGGATGGCTCAAACACCCACTCATCTCAGTCATTTTTCCAGCCAGCAACCAATTAATTTATGTTTTGAAACACAGTCACACACTTGTTTTGCAAAATATTCCTATTAAATGCAAAGCTATATTACCTCGTGTTCCCAATAAGAATTTTAATTAAACTGTCAGCTTTTTGAAGGCAGAATTATCTAAAGCCTGTTCTTCCTACTGGTCTCATTACAGCTGGATTTTGTTTTCATTAGTTTCCTTCTTGTGGTGCCTTTACTCTCTCTTCTCATTACAGAGAAGATTCATAGATCAAAATGACACTTTTGCAGGAAACCCCCAATTCAGCCAAGGCCGTGGTTGCTCACAAAAGATACAAACCTGCTTATCAGGAGCTGATTTCCTCTGCATGAGTGAACACAGGAGAATCACAGTGACCCACAGCAGTGAAATCATTAAATATCAGGCATCTGCATGGGCAGAGAAAAACCGGTCCAAAGGATTACAGAATCCATCCAAGGGGAATAATGCCCATTCCCACAGAGGTGTCTGCAGGAATTTTCATGCCTTTAGGGTGATCATCTTCTGCTCAGATACTGTTGGTTTCTAACTAAGAAAGCTGCAAGAAACACCTGAAAACCAACCCCAAATTCTCTGCACACGTGGGCTAGGGATTATGAGGCAAAGAGTTTGATCACAGCACACAGGACTGCCAGAGATTCCAGTTCTGGTCACCAAGGAACTGTTCTTTCATGAAAGAATCCTCCCACAGCCACACTTCATTCCCACTGTTTGGCTCTGTTTGGTATCCGGTCTCAAAGCTCACGGGTGGTTTATCCATGGCAGGGCACTCTGAACACACACAGGGCACAGCTGTGAGAGTTTACTGAGGGACAAGACACAAACACCTGTAAGGTGAAGAGCTTCAATCATCAGGCTTCACAACAACTGCATCAAAAGGTCTTAAAACTACCACAGTGACCGAGCAAGATCTCCTCAGTCCTTAAATTAATACAGCTTTTATTTAGAAGTCCTTTAACCTGATATTTTCTGTACAAGCCCTTGGGAATAACTGAACACGGCACTGAAATCTTGTGTGGCTTCAGATCCTACTCGAAAGTGTTTTAAAATCTCAAGCAACAGTGTCTCAAGGGAACAGGGCAGAGCCAGCACCAGGATTGCTCTTCTGGCTGCCCCTGAGCTGAGTTTACTGACAAATTTACTGACCTCAGCATCACTCCCTCCCTGCCTTCCTCTCTCCCTGTCCCTTCCTGCCAAGTGTTGCTTTCTTCTCACATCTGCTGATACCAGTCCTTGAGTGATTGCCCTGTATCATAGTAAACCTGATTCTTCTTCTCTTGAAGTAAAAACTGTTTTCTATTTCAACCAGCTGTTGTTCACTTTTAATAACGACATAAAGAAGTGCAATGTAGTTTTAAAATTATGGTATTAGCAAACATAAAGTTACAGAAGAGCCAATAGTTACAAGTTAAGGTGCTAAAGTTTAAAGTTTTGGGGGCTGAGAATACACCAGCTCTATGTTTAGATATCCTTTTGACTGTAAATTCCAATACTTTTGCAGTGATGTGACTCAGACACACTTTTCATGTGGACACACCTTAGGGGCAGCAGCAAATGGAACAATTCATCCCTGAAAGGTGAAAAGTCAGAGGGATATTTAGTGTGGAATTCATAATTGTCCGGCTGAGGTAATTAGTCTTTTTTCCTCTCCTCCGTGCTTGTATTTGCATTTTGTAGAACATAAGAACCAAGAGGCCATTTGAAGTTCAGACAGGTTACAAACACATGTAAAGAGCAACACTGGAGACCTCATTACTGCAGAGTCTTGGAGGAAGGTGGAGATTTCAAAAGGCACCAAATGAGAGGGAGATAAAACATTATTGACTTGCTTCTTCAGGAAGCAAACTGAACCCTGCTCCAGTCACTAACTGCCTGTGGACACATCCTGGGCTGATTCTTGGCCCCAGCCTGACGTGGGGACAGGGCTCACACAATGGGGGAAACCCTCAGCTGGGATTTAGGGCTGCCCTGCTCTCAGCTGCCCACAGTTCAGTTTCAGTAAGTGGCATTTCTAAAGCTCTGTGTGCCATCCGTGCGCGGCCTCCTGCAAGCTGCTGAAACTAAGGCCTCTGTTTACAAAAGAGACATTAATTTTCCATTTCAAGCTTATCTGTGCTAAACTGCTGAAGACGATGGCACTTGGTAACGATCATTAATGTCTGGAAAGGTTTCAACCTGAATTTAGAGCATTTTGAGATAAACATTTTAGGAAGAGGACTATTATTTAACTTTACAACGTCCAGGCGTGCAATAATCCCTAGGTAATGGCCTAGGAGATCTCAAAAGTATGAAAAATGTGTTTTTTACATCCTATGTGCATAACTGCTTTTATAGTGGCCCTCAAGTGCAGCCGTCGTAAACCACGAATCCCTCACAAATAATTTATAACCAATAAAGAGCTGTGTTGACCTGAAATGCAGCACAAGCTTACACGGTGTCCAAGCTTGCTTGCCAAAGCACTGAAAGGGTGCTAAAAGTGGTCAAAAAAAAAATTTAAAAAATAAATAATACAGCTGGTTTCACCAGCATCATAGGAGGGGCCCTATATTTTCCAGTTATATGAGTTTGCTTTGAAGCAAAACCCATGTTTTTTCCTCTATTTTTAAGCTGTGTCCTTGGCCTTGATCAAAAATAGTCTGTGTGTCTTGTGTCAGTGAGTTACTACAATGCCCTTATTCTTTTATATTAATGCAGTTAATGGTGCCTGGCAGTGTAAAAAAGAATAAAAAAAGGTGCACATTTACGAATTGCTCTTTCCTGCGCAGCATCCAGACCATCTTCCCACATTTCAGCCAGGGCCACTCCAGAGCTCAAGCACAGCTCTCCCTGAGGCCACTTTCCATAGAAACCACCCTAAGTGCCAAAGAAAACCAGCCAGCAGAGTCCCACCCTCCCTGAGTGAAAGGAACCCTCCTGCTGCTGTTACCGTGCCCTGAAATATGGCTGGAGTGAACACCAACACTAATAAAATATTTAACAGCCTAGATTTCACTTGGCTGGCTACAGGGCGCAATGAAGCTCTTGACTTGATTAAATATCCCACTTCCAGTGTGGGATGCAGGTTTAGCAGTTTTTAATTCTTCCCCAGAGCACCATGCCAGGTTTTCACGTAATTAAGTGGGTACATCCAGACTGTTTACAACTGGGATCCCTGATGGGACTATTGTCTGAAAACTTTATGTTCTTCTCAAAACTACATAGAGGCTGTCAAGTTCCTTAATAAATTCCCTTCTAGTGGCTGTTCCAGAAAGAGTTTTAAGCAATTTATGATTAAGGAAGCCAAATAAGGGCTTCTCTCCCCCCCTTTTTAATTTTTGTTTCTACTTTCTTATTTTATTCTCTGCCATGGGTTAATGGGTCTTAATTACAGGAGTAATTGAGAAAGAGCTGAAACAGAGCAAGCTTAATTTGAGGCATAGAAATGAGCCCATTTTCAATATATTAATCCGTGGAATAATTAAAAAGCAAAGGAGAAAACTTTAGTTCATGACTGACAGAGCTGCAGCAAGAAAATTAAGTTTGATACATTAAAAAGCCACTAAATCTGAACCAGTATCACCAAAATACCTGTGACTGTGAGGAAATAATCTAATAGCATATGAAACAGGTCTCTCTGGTTTTTTTCCCCCTCACAAATTTAATAAGATGGAACAGTTCCTTTATTTACAGGTCTCCATGCTTTAGCAGTCTGCTATCCCCCTGTCACATCTCGTTAGGATGCAAGCAAAAAAATCAAATGGGAAAGGGGTTTCAAATAAATATTTCATTAAGGAGAGCACAGCAGTAGTCAAGGGAGGAAGTCTGTACACAGAGCAAGTCCTGCATTTAGAAAAAAAGGAAGTTACTGCCCACATTGTCTCTGCTCAGTGACACAGTGACACAGCCAGGTGACATTAAGTGAATTTGTCTGCTCCCACACATCTCTTCCTCAGCATCCATAAGGAAACACAACCACCATGGAATAAATTGCACTTCAGTTGCAGGTGATGGATTCACAGCCAAAGAGAGGGAAGCAGAGCAGCATATAACAAACACTTCCAATAAGCAGTAACAAAGCATCCACGAGAGAATCACAGCACTGGGCCTTCTTCCTTCCTTCGAGTCACACAAACAATTGCACACTCTGAATGCCAATTCCAGAGAGCTTCAGCAATTCCAGAGACACGAGGGTCTCAAGTTTCCATGTGCTGATCCCAGCCGGAATGTCATGCAGGTGCCACAACCAGCACGTCTTCCTACAACCCATCTATAATGTAGACATTGGCTTATTGAGTGTTTTGGAGATAAAAAGTACAATTCTATTAATTTTAAAAAGATCATATAATTCATTGTTATTCTGCTACTTAATCTTTTAAGTGTTTTCTTGTCCTGAACGAACATTATGCAATGTATTACACTTCATATTTTCTTCCAACTTCCATTCTAATCTTTGTTAATCCATCCAAACTCAAACTGCTGATAAAAGCTTCTACTTTGAAGGAAACATCAAATAGTGCAGCAATTAGTATGTAAAACAAGATTATTTCAGTGGATCAGCCTCCAGTTCCTATCCCATAAATCACTCCTAACCAGAGCATATGGGTACATTGATCCACACACATCAAAGGTGATGCAAATATTCCATAGGCAGGAAGGAGAGCACTGGGTTATCCATGGAAAACCTGAGCCTGGGGACACATCCTGTTACCATGGCCTCACCAGGGACGTGTGCAGCATTGCCCTCTGGAAAGCTGAAAAGTCAAAATCTTGCACTGTAACTGCAGAGAAACCCCAAAATCCATCAGCCCCAGCCTCTGACCCCTGGGAAAAGGAAGGGCAGGACCACGACACATCCTCAGCACCACTGCACATCCTCAGGGATTTGCACACTCAGTTACAAGGGCAGAGACATAGACAAACAAGACTCACAAAATCAGTGCCTTCCAAAAATCCTTTCCATTTCTGACTTTGTGTGCTGTAAATTGAGGTTGTGGCCCTCACTTATTTTACTCCATCCTTCAGAGATTTCACCAACCACCAGTAGAGTGATTGCAGAAAGCCATCTGCAGCATCAGAAAAGTCTCCTGAAGATGCTTCTCCCCTCTGATATAACTGTATTTGCTATCACATTAAATGAAATACAAATCTGCACAGCAGAGATTCTTGTGTTACAATCTGTGGGTAATTTCTTTGGGGTCAATAATCAAAAAAAGCTTAAATGAAAACAATGAACTCTACTCCAGCAGTAATTAGATCTCTAAGCAATGGCAGAGCAGCACTTTCACAGATGTTAATTTAAAATTCAGAAAATATTCCTTCTTTCCCCGCATCCCAGTGCTGCTGGATGCAAGGCTGCCCCTACACTCTGCTCCCTGTGAAACACAGAGCGCAGGGCTCAAGGGGAAGAGTGCTCTGGAAACTGGGGACAAGCCCCAGGCATCTGCTGCTCTGAACTGCTGGAGGAGCTCCTGAGATGGGGGCAAAGTGGCTCCAGGCTGACAGCAAATTCCTCACAACTCTTGGAGTCTGGCACACTCCAGCACTCCTAATCTCCAAGATTCATTTTCTTAGTACATAAACTAGGATGAGATCCATTGCTGGCAGAGAGAACAAATCTACTAATTAAGGAAGATGGAAAGGTTTGGTCATTACCCCAGCACCCACTGGCTGGTGGGTCCACACCTCCAGTGCTGCTCAGGGTCAGGGTCAGCAGCTTTCCCAGGCTTCCTGCTCTGGAGCTAAGGGAAAGCTCTGCCCACTGTCCAGGAGCCCTGACCGTCCTGTCCATGATAATTATGGACTTTTTAAGAATTTCCTGGCCTGATCTGAAAGTGTAAGGGAATAAAACCTGTCTAGTTTGCTTGGAGAGAACTAACTGAGACAGCAGGTCCTTCCTACAGTCAGTAGGAGTCTCAGGGGAGAGAGGAACACATTTAGTGACCTTCTGGAAGAACCTCTTTCCTACCACCGACTCTAGAAATAAAGCCAGAGAGATCAGCTGAATGTACTTCCCATTCACCAGGAACAGCTCCTCTGCAAACATCATTTTAAAAGGTTAGATTAACTGGCTGACAGAGAATTGATTTAATGTTCTTTTTTTTTTTTTTTTTTAATTCCACACTTGTAGAAATGTTAAGAAACCAAACAAACAGGATGTAGGGAATGCACAGAAACAATAGAAATGACCAAAATAAGAATCACCTTTTCCTCACCGTGATTCACTCCTGCAGAACTGTGGGAATAACGTGGAGACACCTCAGTGGTAATTGAGCTTTTAGAGGCCTTTAGAGTTGGTGACAGATTAATAGGTTGCTATCATAAATTCTGACATCCTTGCAATTTCTGTATTCCTGGATTTACACGCAAACTGAACACTGTAAACACTTCAGTGCCTCAGCTGCAGCAATACACAACTGTTAAGGCCACTGGTAACTTTATGAAATAACACCATGTCACAAAGCAAGTTAGCATTCAGCAATTAAACTGAGTCCAGGCACCACAACGGTTCCAACAGATAATTTTCCAAAGTAATTGCCTCAAGGAAACTCTGGCAACGCTAAAAATCAGATCTGTTGAAGACAACAGTGTAAAAACAGTACTTTCATTGCCAGAAGTATAAACACAAGAGATTTTAAAGGAGTTTGTTTCCTGATTATTAAGTTCCATGCTGTGTAAAGCAATTATTACAGCCCTCAATTTCCCAATCTTTGTGTTTATTAAAACTAATGAATGCTTTTAGCATACAGGAGACTAAATAAATTTGCATAGGGTTATAATAGGCAGCCTGTACTCATCCCTGTAGGCTCAAAACACTAACTGTAAAAGAAACATTTACCCAGTAAATAAGCAAGCTGAAACCTGAACTCCTCCTCCAGTAACTCAGTCCATGACTGGAGCTGAATCGGAATGGGCTGCAAAAATACTCTGAGCACAAGAGATTGGTTATCCAGGGCAGTGCCAAGGTCACTCAGGGACAACCCAACACTTCCCACGTGATCCAGGTACAAGAAATCAGGCCTTGACTTCAATAAAACACCTGGATTGTCAGTGCTCGAGGTCAGCTATTTCCCTAAGCGCTGCCCAGCTCAGACTCCTCGCTCTGTAATGAGCGATTCATCCACTCCTTTATGATGGAGAGGGTAAAAAAGAGAGAGCAATGAAAGTGCCTGTGGGGTTCTGCACTGCTCACAGCCTGAGGCACAGCCCCAGGGAGTTCAGCCCCACAACAGATGAAAAGTTATGTCCTTCCCCAAAGAATCGCAAATGTTTAGTTGAATTTCTCATCAACATCAGTGAGATTTGCTCCATATTTGAATCCTGCAGCTTCCTCTTCCTGGTGTCCTCTGTTCCTCTTCCTCCTCTCTGTTCCGGGGTGTTTAAAAATCTAATTTTTACTGCAAGCTGGAGAACTGGGAGACAGCTTCTCACTCTTACACCCAGCCTTCCTCTTCCTGTTTCTGCAGGCTGTGAGGGAATTTAATTTAGTACTTAGATGCCCAAATTCACACGAGTGTAAAAATCTGTCTCAGCAATGAAGGAGAAAAACTACAAACATCAGTTTGAAATAACAGTTATAAGGAAGAATTTGCTACTACACTGAATGGTTTGTGCTGTAAGCATAAAAGTTTCATGCAGGAGAAGGCAGCTTAATATTCTGCCCTGTAAGAGTCTGTCCATCTTCTATTCGAGCCAGACATAATTAAAAGTATCTGCTTAAATCTTTAGCCTCATTTCCCTCTAATGTGCCATCTAAGCCTGAACAAGAATTAATATCAAGGAGCTGAATGAGCTGGTAAATGCTAATAGAAGATTTATCTAGGAGTTGAATCACCAATGAAGACATTTCCAAGTGAGGAAATTAATGAAATAGGGAAAAAAGGAAAGGGATATTTGTAAAGAGGTGGTGGGGAAACAACTCTGGATAACATTTACCTTTTTATTGTTCATACTAAAAGAGAGATTAGGTGTTTTTTGCTCTTTTTCATGACACCAACATAAATAGGAGGGTGGGGGGAAGAGTGGATGGAAGCCTCTGGGAGCAATCTCTGTGATAATTTCAAGGATTCTGTGGTAACAAGGGTGAAGTTATAAATTCATGTACTGTATTCCACTTCTATTTACTATCAACCTGGTAACAGCAAAATTTGGTATCAGCCAATAAAGCAAATAAATTGACTGTTCATATGAATATTGGCATCTTTCAACATTGGATTTAGGAGCCATGGCTGAAAATAAAAAAGTATTGCAATCAGTTTAACTATGCCTTGAGATATTAGGGACATTTCTTAAAATGTCCAAGAGCTTTGATTTTCCTTTTCTTTTTTTTAAAAAAAAAAAGAAAAAATATTTGATAAAACAATAGAAATAGTCTCAGTCCACTGTCAGTTATAAATATTCCTAAATTTGGTAGAAAAAAAGACATCAAAACCAGAGTTTTATGGTAAAAGTTCTGATTCTACAGCACCCTAAATAAAAGTCCTTAAGTTCCTAATTATTTCAGGGACCTGCTTGATAGAAAGAGATTAATCACTTGAAACAAATATTCCCATGACCTGATTTCAGAGGCAGACACCTCTGCTGCTCAGTACTTCATGTCATTACCTGAACAACTCACTGCAGGCAAATTAAACAAGAAAAACTCCAAGAGCTGAACAATCAGGAAGGAAATCCTGAACTCAGGCAGTACTAAAGAAAGCAGCAGTTGTGAGCACAGAGCTGATCCTGTAGGCTCTCAGTACAAGCCTTCTGTGCTTAAAGCCAGGTAATTCTATAAAACAATGTTGTATTTATCTAAAATTAAGGTTAAAGCTAAACACTGGCTACAGCTCTGACAGTGGAACTTTGTTATCTCATTTTAAACACCCAGCTTGGGAAGTTGGAACAAAACCACTCTCAGAACTGCCTGTTTGGAGGGGCTGAATAATTGAAGAGCAGTGCAAAAAGCTGAGAAGATCCTGCTTTTTACTCAGTAACTACAGCAAGTTTGCTTTTTCCAGTATCTTCTGAGATTTATGAACTCTTCAAAATGGGATACATGCTCATTTAAAGTAATTTTGCAAACTCTGTTCCGAGCTATCACAAAATGTGTTCAGAGCTTGCAGCACAGCTTCCCACTCTGCTCTCCCACTGCAAGCACTGTGGTGAAAGGGAAACAGAGGAAGAGACCTTTTAGTTCCTCTTATCAGCCTGAAAAGGGCTGGTTTTCAGTTGATCACATAGATATTTTTAATATTTCCTAGTAGATATTTTTAAAGAACCTTTAGTTTGAGAACTCAAAAAGAGAAATTTGTATATAAACCCCGTTATTACAAGAATAAGTCACCCTTACGATAGGTGGGGAGTGGTATTTCCTGACAAATCTCCCTTGGATGAACACTTTGCAAGCACAAACACAGATTTATTGGAAATCATTGGCTCTATCTTGTTTCTTTTGAAGTGAACTGAAGCTCTGCTATTCTCTTGAATAATAGCACAGTCAGTTTCTCAGCTCAGACTCTTGTCCTGAATACATTCATGTGGCACTCTGCATGTAAGAGCAAATAAAGAAAAGAAACAAAACAAACCCCAAGCCACAGGATTACCTTCGTTTCCATCATAAATCAGTTTGTCTTTGCTCTAGTGGAATTATTGAACAGAGAATCCAGGGCATATATTTTATTTTTACCCAACATTTGAACAGACTAAAGAGAAAAAAAAAAAAAAAGTCTCAGATTGACTTGGATCAAATTGACTTTCCATCTTTTATTAGCTTCTCTTTTTGCTCAGAGACAAAATTTACAATTACTGAAGTGCAATTAGGCTCTTTCAATCCCCAGTTTTCTAATAATGGCATTCAGTTTTCAGTAATAACCGTTTTCAAGAATAAACGTCCATGGTGGCAAGGCAGATCCGGGGAAGAGGGGCTGGAATTTGGGATGAGGGACCCCTGCAGCCCTGTGCAAAGGGTCTCAAACCTTCAGGCTGAGCTGAAATGGGGCTCCTAAACCCACAGAAAAGGTCCCAGGTGAGGCTGGGCAGGGCCACTGACATCCCGTGGTGCCCCCAGGTCCTGGCAGACAGAGATGTGCTTTCATTTTCCAAGCAGCAGCTGAAGCAGATAGTAAGTTTTCCCTGGGGATAAAAAAAAAAGCAAAGAAGTAGTAGAAGGTTTCAAAAGAAATGTCTTACTTGACAAAGCCTTACAAGCTGCACCACAGAGGTTTCTGGGGATGAACAATGTTGGTAGCTGGTTTTTATGACCGTGGGTCATGCAAGAGAGCTCTGTTCTTGCAGGAATCCTACCCAAGGCCAATCTGAGAGTGCTGTCAAAATGGAAAGAACAGAAGCATTTCTATATAGGATTTTTAAAAGGAATTGATCCTGAGAAATGCTGACCATTTTCTGGCAGGTTGGAGCCTTCATCTTCCATCACCACACTCCCCCTGTGCTAACACCTCTATCCCAGGCTTCTTGAAATTTCTGAATCCGAAACTGAGATGGTCCATAAGGCTTTCAACGCATAGAAAGACTAACTAGACTCATTTTAGCACAATTTCAGGGCTTATGCCAACCAAATCTACATCAGATTGTGAAGAAATTTCTTATAGAATCATACATCAAACAAACACAGCAGATTTAAGATCTTTATTAAACATTTAGAAGGAAAAGCTCATTTTCTAGCTCTCCTTTGTTAAAAAAAATAGCCCATCCACCTCTTTTTATGAAGCATGGCTAAAAATGTTTTATTTTAGTTTTCAAATGGAAAAAGTTGTACTTGTCTAATGGATCCCTATTTAAAACTGCAGAATTGCTATAAAGAGTGCATATAGAAATATCATCATTATTTTTGGTGGAAGTTCTTACCTACTCCTTTGTCTCCAAAGACATTATCCCGGAAATCTGACAGAGACAGAGGCTCTTTTGGCAGCCCCTTTCCTGGGGAGGTGAAGGAGAAGGACTGACCAGCCAACTTTGAAGGCTTTTTATCTAGCTGAAAATTAAGTTCTAAAGGTGGGAAGGGATTTTCTGAAGCTTAGTTCATTGCCAATGAGATTCAAATGTTCTCTAAAAAGTCTTATAATATATATTTTAATGCTTCTGAGTCATGGCTTCCCTCCCCTAAGGGTATAATAGTTTATCTTATGACCCTCAGTTCCCTAGGACTATACTGCTCACGGTTTGGTTTTTTTTTTTTTTTTTTTTTTTTTTTTTTTTTTTTTTTTTTTTTTTTTTTTTTTTTTTTTCCCCTTCCTTGGGAATCTCTAACATTTTGTTCCAAAATTTGTAATTAAGCAGCGCTCTCCTTCTGTCTCTTCATTGACAAAGAGGGCTTGATTCTCTCCTCAATTCTTATTTCAAACTCTGAGAATCACAATTCCCTGTGCTTTTAAGGACAAGTGCTGCTTAGTTCTAATCTCACTGACATCAACGTGAGCTATGTGTTTTGCTGGTTTAATGTCTTAAGGAGACAAATCCTTAATGTCCAAAGGAGTCTTGGTAAGGCTGAGCTGGGAGCAGGATGGAGATGTTTAAATTCATTCACGAAAGGTCCTGACACACTTGAGAGGACTTGGGGCTCATGACGAGTTTTTTGCTACAGGGCAGGAAGAACCCTCAGGTCTGTGACCTCAACATTGCACAACCAAATTTATGTTGTTTCCTGCAGTTGTTTCAGAGCAAACACTGTAGCAGGGCTGGCCTGGGCTCCCTGGGGCTGTAATCCCTGTCGCTGAAAGGATCAGCAGCTTTCCAGGAGCCACAGGGACACTCCTCAGGACATGGGGATGCTGCCCAGGAAATCAGATTTGGTGTGCACCAAGCCAATAGTGACACACTTGAGACACACATGAGTGATTTAATCAGAGTTGTGCAAGCCCGGGTGCTGCTTCCACAAACCCACAGGAAACACCCCAGCAGGAAATACAGGAGCCACGGGGAAGGAAGATAAAGTGGACAGGGTAAGGTCCTAAACTGAGACAGGGGAGATTCAAATGAGCTATTTGAAAAAAGTCTATTCATTGGTTGGCAGGTCAGGCATTGGAATAGGCTGCCCAGGGAGGTGGTGGAGTCACCGTCCCTGGAGATGCTTTGGTGTCTGCATCGGGCTTTGGTTGCTGTGGTTTAGGGGTTACAGTGGCAGCGCTGGGTGAACACTTGGACTGGATGATCCTAAAGGTCTCTTCCAATTTTGATGATTCGTGGAATCACAAAATCAATTAGGTTGGAATAGACCTCTGAGGTCGTCAAATTCAATTTGTGACCGAACATCGACTTCTCCTCCAGGGAGGTGACTCCACCGCCTCCCTGGGCAGCCCAAAGTCTAACCGCCCTTCTGTGAGGCAGTTCCTCCTAACGTCCAGCCGGACCCTGCCCTGGCACTGCGTCCCATATGACTCCACGGCCCCAAAGCGCAGCACGGCGCGTTCTGAGGGCAGGGCGGTGCCGGGCCGTGAGGAGGGGCAGCCCGTGACCTCCGAGCGCCACACTAAACATGGCGGCCGGCACACCCCCCGCACACCCCC
>WAAG01054312.1:45332-92833 GCA_013390105.1 Tichodroma muraria | reverse complement strand
CACACCCCCCGCACCCCCCCAGCCCCGCCACGCTCTCCTCTCTTCCCATTGGCGGAACGCGCTGTCAGTCAGCGGCAGGGCCAATCAGCGCGCGCGGAGCGGCCCGGGGGCGGCGGCGCGGCCTGCGGCGCTGTGCGGGATGAGGCGGCTGTGTNCGCCGCCCGCCGAGCTGCGCGGCGCGGAGTTCGTGCGGTTCTACCGCGCGCTGCAGCCCGGGCCGCCCCGCGCCGAGCTCCTCACCCGCCTGGCCCGCGACTTCGGCGTGGAGCACGGGCGGGTGGCCGAGGCCGCCGCCAAGGTGCTGCAGGCCCGCGAGCAGCGCAGGGAGCCCGGGGCGCTGCTGCAGGCCGAGGACCGGCTCCGCTACTACCTGAACCCCCAGTACCGCGGGCTCTTCCAGCACCTGGGCCGCCTCGAGGGCGGGCTGCGCTTCCTCGTGGAGCTCAGGGCCGACCTGATGGAGGGGCTGGCGAGCAAGGCGGTGGATGGGCCCCACGTCAAGGTGAGGGCTGGCCTGGGTGGCTCTAAGGGAGTGTGCGGGATGTGGTTTGGGGCTTCCTGCTCGTGGTGCTGCTCCTGGAACCACAGCCAG
The DNA here is from genome assembly GCA_013390105.1 of Tichodroma muraria. Lineage (NCBI taxonomy): Eukaryota > Metazoa > Chordata > Aves > Passeriformes > Sittidae > Tichodroma > Tichodroma muraria. The sequence goes on along the minus strand of WAAG01054312.1, from coordinate 92,241 downwards.
TCCCGGGGACCCAGTTGGCTGTTGGGGGCTTTATGGGTCGCTCAGTTCAGGAAGGACATGCAAGTGCTGGAGTGGGTTTAGGGAAGGGGAAGGGTCTGGAGGCCAAGTCCGATGAACAGTGGCTGAGGGAGCTGGGAAAGGGCTCAGCCCGGAGCAAAGGAGGCTCAGAGGGGCCCTTCTGGCTCTGCACAACTCCCTGACAGGAGGGGACAGCCGAGGGCATCGGGCTCTGCTCCCAGGGAACAGAGACAGAAGGAGAGGCAACAGCCCCAGGCTGGGCCAGGGCAGGCTCAGGTTGGACAGCAGTGAGATTTTCTTCGCATAAAGGGCGATTAAACATTGGAACAGACCCAGAGAGGTGGTGGAGTCCCCGTCCTTGGAGGTGTTCAAGAAACCACTGCTTATGGCACTTAGTGCCATGGTCTGGTTGACAGGGTGGTGATGGGTCAGAGACTGGACTCGATGATCCCAGATGTCTTTTCCAACATAAATGATTCCATGATTCCCTAGAGAGCCATGAGTGACCCCTTTCCCCCAGGCCATGGCAGCAGTGAGAGCTGCCTGTGCAGACACTGAGGAAGGAAGTGGCCCCTGCTATGAAGCAATGGGCTTTCCAGAGTGGCACTGGGAAGTGCTGGCATATAAATACATTGTTTTAAAAGTTAATTTACAGCAGAGCTGGGCTTGATTAGTTTTCATGATGCTGTTTCAATTTTTGCCCTCTCTTATGTTCTTTCCCTGTGTTCTGTCCCTTCTTTTCACCACAGGACACTGATCTTCCACTGTCCTTACAGTTGAATTTCTGATGAGCTCTTGCAATGCACAGAGTGAAATTTGCTGAAAATATGTGGGTGCAGTTCTTCCTCTTGCTGTTCAGAACCCTCTCACCTGCAACACTTTACTTTTTCTGTGCCAGGATTTTCCTCTTGAAATTTGTAACATTTTACTTGCTTACTTATATTTCAGCCCTTGAAATATGACTCTGGTGGAAAATTCACAACATTATAATCTCAGGTTGCAAATCACCAACGATTGCTTTTAAAATATTCTTCATCTTTCCATATGATTTAGAAAAAGTCAGTGAAAAGTTTAAGTTGCTGGCAAAAGATAATGAAAAAGAGCGCGTTTTTGTCAGATTGATTTATCTATAAACCTGCTTCCATAATTAAGCAGTAGTCGGAGTGTATTTGTAATCTTGGTCTTGTGTTGATGTACTGGGAAAAAAAAAAAAGCCGCACCATCATTGTTAAAAGTTTTTCTATAAAAAAGTGTTTGGTGTTTTCCTATCAAAAGTCCTGAGTAGCCATTTCATTAGTGCAGAGTTGATTTCGATTCTAACATAAAGACAAACGTGCAACAAGAGTTTTTATAACTTCTGTATATTTGTGTCTGCACTGACAAGGAAATGTGGGAATAAAATTAAATGGATTTCCTTGATGCTGGTGGAGAATTACAGAATGCATTTATGTGGCCTCACGGGATTTTGGTTTTGCTCAAACAGTCTAAAATATTTCTTAGTCAGTCCTTAGTTTTTACTTTGTAATTTGAAAGACCTATTAAAACCAGGATTGCCCATTGCTGTGTTGTAAATGTGAAATATTTTTCTATTTCCTCAGCACTGTCAGCATAAAAGCAGCTCAGACTTCTCAGATATTGGGTGATGAAGAATTTCTATTTTGTGTTTGTTTAATGGATTGCAGTAAAATATCATACTTAAGTGATTAAGTCACTTGAAAGTGCTTGAGCAGAATTCACTCATTGTCCAAATGAGCAGAAACGGGGGGGGAAAAAAAGAAATAATTTTAAGGCTAAGACGTCCAATAACATAAACCACAAGAGCCAGGGGAGTTTTCAGCACTGCCATCATCACTGCAGTAATTACTATTAGCAATAAAAAAGCAGAAACCAGTCTCCTTTGTGTCACTATTGAATCCTGTTTTGCTGATGGGGATATTTTTCCAGTGTCTCTCCAGGGATAGTCTCTATGTAGATTCTGAAGGTAATTTGTAGGGGGGGAAAAAAAAAAAAAAACAGAAAAAAAATCCCTGAAACCCCACCCAAAACAAACCAAATCAACCCCCCCACCACAGGCACCTTCAAATACTTTGCACTATCAGAGTAGATCTATAAATCCCAAATTAAATAAATGAGGTTGAAAACTTCAAACATTCCAAAAACATGGGAAAACTCAACTCTTATGGGGGGTATTTTATTTAGAAGTTTGAGGGGGAAAGTGAAATAGTTCCTTCATCAGAGAGGCATTTCTTCTTAATAAAAAATAATTAATTGGAGGTTTTCATAAGAGTTTTCCCATTTGCTGCCCAAGAAATAGGTACTTGATGTGAAGATTAAAAAAGCTGTAATTTGCTGTCTCGTAGCAAGAACACAGAACGAGAAAAAAATAACCACAGTTTATTAGACTTGGCTAATAGAAATTGAAGTATAGCTGGTAATTTGAAATACTAATCTGAATATGTCTTGTTGCGCAAATTTAAGACTGGGACGCTGAATAATGAATGTGCTTGCTTTGCTTTTTAATGAAGTGTTGCAGATGTAATTTTTATGACTAAAAAGACCTCTGAAATGAAAATAAGAATTTACGTGCCACTAAATTTACAAAATAGGAGAACCTGCCACTAAGTCTGCAAAATAAGAGATGCAAACTTGAGCCTGTCCTTGTTGGAGTGAGGCTTTTTGGAAATGTCCTGTACACTGAGATGTGAAACACAAATCAGAATCTAGCTTAGATTACTTGAATTAAACAGTTTTGGATAGTGAAAACTTTTGTGTTTTTCTGCACTAAAAAGTTTTGTCAGCACAGAATCATGGAATCCTGGAATGGTTTGGGTTGGAAAGGACCTTAGAGCCCATCCAGTTCCAGCCCCTGCCCTGGGCAGGGACACCTCCCACTGTCCCAGGGTGCTCCAAGCCCCGTCCAACCTGGCCTTGGACATTGCCAGGGATGGGGAGTCCACAGCTTCTCTGGGGCTCCTGTGCCAGGGCCTCCCCACCCTCACAGGGAACAAATTATTCCCAATATCCCATCTGAGCCTGCTCTCTTTCAATCTGAAGCCATTCCCCTGTGTCCTGTTGCTCCAGGCCCAGCTGGGCTTGGACTCGATGATGGTGGCAGGTCCCTTCCACCTGGAGCTGTTCTGCACAGCCCCTGTTGTTTTATAAAACCTTATTATTCACAGCTGACAGGCTGAGTTGTAATTCCCCGTGAACAATAGTTCTTTCTCCCCAAATCATTAATGCAAGCACCTCTGCTCCACTTTCTTCTTTGGTTACAGCTGCATTGCTTTTCTCCAGCTGCGCCCTGGAGCTGCAGTAGCTCTGTGATGAAAACAGCCCTCGGTTCCATTGGCATCCCTCACTAAACCTTCAGAGGAGCAAAACTCACGACTCCAGTGCTTCCCACTCTCCCAGTTTCCATGCAGGGTAACTGTCCTGCAGGCAGTGTGTGCTGTCTGAGCCTTGTTACTGCAAGAGATGCAGAGCAGAATGTGGAAATGCCCCTGCCTGCTGCACTGCAGCTGAAATGCTGTTCAAAAAGCACGTGGATGACAAGAGAGCCATAAGAATCCTTTGCCCCCGCACCTGACAACTCCAGCTCGTTTTTCTGGTTTACAGTGTGCCCCTACAAAAGAAAACAAACCAAACAATCCTGGAATGCCTGGAGACTCACTACACCATGGGCTATTTGACCAAAGTGATTTATGGTTATTATCGAAAAACTTCAGAGCTGTACGGAAAGAAGGATTCACAAGGGAGGTACCTTAAAGTTAGAATAAACAAACCAATCAAAATATTTTTGTTTAGGAGCAGAAGTATTGCAAAAAATTATCATGGAGGACAGAACTGTTCTATGCAGAGGAATCACTGTTTCTTCTGGGTTTGAAATTTTTTTTCCCCTGGTATGTTAAGGAATAAACCTGGCCTTTTATTCAGTCTTGAAATGCTTGTAGCAGTTGCTTTGGCCAGCAGAAACATTCTTTGATGTGTGTCTTTTGACAGGTGCCTCTGCAACTTTCATCTTGACTAGGTTATAATACAAAAGAATTTTGCTTTTAATGACAGTCCTGAGACTACATCTGAACTTAGGAAAAACGTTTCAGGTTTTCTGATTAGATTTATATATTTTTTTCCAGTTGTTTTTCTTTAATGTAGCTAGCTAAAGTACATTGGAGCTTAATTTTTATCTCTTTCATGTGCAGCAGTAGCTATTTAATAGAGGTTTAAATAGAAGACAAAGAGTTTTTGTTTTGGAGTAAATGGTTATTAAGTTAGTTTCAGGTATGCCCAAGTTCCTGATCAGGCTGTTGATAAGTTTGTGCTGGTATCACACTGTGTCTTGTGTACAGGGCAAATGGAAGAAAGAAAAACAAGCTCTGGAATCTCTTAGGGATATTCATGCTGTGCTGAGTTCACGAATACTTGTTAAATTCAAATAAATTTAGACAGGAAATCTTTAATAATACAAGCAGCAGGAAACTGGTAGGGAATGTAAAAACCACTATTACAATGAATCACTATTGCATTGAAAGGGTTTGACATTACAGTTGGGTTTCATCTCATACTGTTCCAAAGCTGGTTTGATTTTTCAGTTCTGTTGTCTTATGCTGCTGGGTTTTTTTTTTCTTGTTCAAATATTTTCATGTTTTTAGAGAAGAAAAATTCTGTCTGCGTCCTGTTGAAAGATATTTTCATGGTATTGAAATCTGAGCTACTGTGCAACTTCAACCTTGTGGTCAAGTCTGCTCAAAACCTTCTACCCATTGTCTGCTTTTTGCCCACAGTATTTTGCCTTATCTTCCCTGTCCCTGCTTGCACTACAGACAATCCCTTCAAGGATTTTCCTTGCTTCAGTCCTGAACTGTTTCGTGGTTAATCTTCTCAAAGAGATCCCTAAGTTTCCTTTAAGCTCCCAGTGTTGTAGTTGGAGTCAGTCAAGATCATCTTTACTCCCGTTTCCGTGTTCTACCTTGCTTATTCAGCAGCTAATTCCGTCGTTGTTCTGTTTGCAGGAGATGAATGGAGTTCTCAAGAACATGCTCTCAGAGTGGTTCTGCACAGGATTCCTCAACCTGGAACGGGTCACGTGGCAATCACCTTGTGAAGTACTCCAGAAAATTAGTGAGTAAGTGCTGAAGGCTGAAGGAGATGAAGAGGTGATGGAATGCTTGGGACTGCAGAGATTCACTGTTTTCAAGACTCTGCTTCTCTGAACTGAAGGCAAAGTGTAATTATGAAATATTTGCATTGATATGCTGGAGAGCCCAGTTTTAAAAACGGGTTGAAGTAAAGAGCAAAGGGGATAATTTGTGCCATAATTTGATCCTGTAGCTCCCACACTGCACTGGTAGAGCGCTGTCTTTCCTTCCAGCTTTCTCAGTTACTCTTCCCTCATTCCCAGAGGTGCTGCACTGGTTTTGGCTGGAACTGATGAGGTGCACAGGATCACTTGTAAATTACATGTGAAGAGAGCACCTTGGTTTTTATACGGTGTGCTCTACAGCATTGATTTCTGACTCTATAACATTAATTTCTGAATCTACAACATTGATTTCTGAATTTCTGTCAAATAGTCAAAGTTGTGATAAAATTGAAAATTACTAAATTATGTGGTAGGACACCTTGTTGTATAAAATCTTGAAGAAAAAATAATCTCTAGAATGTTCTAAAGGTATGTTATGTAAATGTTGATGAGGCAGAGATCTTGTACAAGCTGAACTTTCCAAATAAAAATAATTAGTTAATCTTTGAAGTAATTTGGCAAACACACTGGTAAGTGGGTGTGCAGTATTCCTTTACAATCCACTTTGTCACTGCTTGCTGACAATTTTACGTCATTCACAGCCTGATTTTTGTTTTTTGATTGGGAAGTTTTGTCACTGACATCAGTGGGGAAAGCGCTGAGCTTGTAGGGCAGCTGACCTCTATTTTAAATGAAACAATAATAACAATGAAAATAATTATAACGATACTACTAATAATGATACAGTAATAATAATAGTAATTTTATTTTTAAATTTTCTCCTTGAGTTCTGAAGCAGTGCACCCTGTCAGGAACTGGGTTGATATGAAGCGTCGAGTTGGGGCCTATAGGAGGTGCTACTTCTTTTCTCACTGTGCCATCCCAGGAGAGCCACTGATTGTCCTGCACGTGGCACTAACCAGTGACATCTCCAGCAGCATCCAGGTACAGCCACTGAGGCATTTGGGACACAGCAAAGTGCTCAAATTGCAGTGTGCTTATTTAAAAATCCACAATTCCCTATAATTTGGCAATATTTGCTTTTGTTTCATCTTTTAAGAGATGAGAGAAAATTGGCACATGAAAATTACAGGTCTGTCTTGTGTATTATGTAAATTGAAATTTTGAGGATTTGCTCAAGAGCAAGAAAAATAAAAAACGCAAGAAATATGTAAAGAAAATGAGACTAAAATTTCTAAGTGGTTGCAATTACTTCTGAAAACTTTAAACCATGTTACAGTTTTTTCCTGCACTTACTAATGAATAAGCAGCTCTTCCTACTTCTTTATTAGACTTTTATTGTCAATGAATAAAGCAGTGGGGAAAAGCATTAATGCATTTAAAAGTTAAAAAGAAAGACCTCCCCATAATGATGATAATAACTAACATTTTTTATTTTTAATCTTTATTTTCCCAGGCCATAGTGAAAGAAGTGCCGCCTTTAGAGACAGAAGATACAGACAAAATCTCAACAGCCATTTTCTACTCCATCAGTCTGACTCAGCAAGGCCTGCAGGGGGTGGAACTCGGGACTCACCTCATCAAAAGAGTTGTCAAAGAGCTGCAGGTGGGTGTGGCAGGGGGGCCTCAGGGGCTGTTTGCCCAGCATGGTTTCCTTCCCAGTTCGTGTCACTGCTCAGCCCAGGAGCTGCTGGGGCTTCCCCCAGGCCTGGGGCTCATTCCCAGAGCAGCCCTTGGAGATATGGAGAGCTGGAAGAGCATTTCCTGCTCTTGGGTCATGTCTGCCAGATGTAGGTCCTGTTGCACCGTTGGCATGTTCTGTGTGGATTCCTCCTGTGGTTGTCTGAAGTCAAATGAGACCATTTCTGTGAAGGTGGCTGACACAGCTGTGTTCTGCTCTGATACAATTCACTGTTGCCTCTCAGCTAAGTGGGAAGAGCCTGATCAAGATAACTCTCTATTCAGAGTACCTGACAGTGCCTTTTCCAAAAACTTACAGCTGCTCCAGGAACAGAAACACTTCCTGTTTATTAATTAGTTCATTGTTTTGTTTGCTATATTGAATTGCCACTGGGTATTTATGCAGTGTGCATGTGTGCCCTGAATACATCTATTGAGAAAAATAAAAGGAGAAAGATTTCTTTGCCCAGGTATGTCTTGCAATATAAAAAATGTAATAAAATAAGTAAAGAAAATGTCTTAAAAGCCAGAAGAATCTTTTACTTTCTGTCAGTCAGTTCTCTGAATTTAGGTAATATCATTGCATGCTGAGGGAGTATTGTCAATAGCTTTAGTATTTGGAGAACCTTCTTCCAAGCAACTGGAGAAGGAAATGAAAATTCGTTTACAGTGGTGAGAAAAAGGCAGTCACATTCCTGCACTGAGCACATTATTTTATTTAATAGTCTTTACTATTTAAATTGCTGACAAAGCTACCACTTAAAAGTAATGATCAGTGCTTGTGTTTATATTCATTGTTTCACATCTGGATTTGTAGCAATGTCTGGAAAGCTGTGTGTGATTTAAAACTTGCTGTGCTACTTAAAAATATATCTTAAAATTGGATGCTCCGAACTTCTACTGCCAGAAAGTGATAGATTATTTACCAGCTGAATCATAGCTGGCTGCCCTGAAGGTTTTTTTTTTAATTATTATTTTATTTTTTATGGATATTTTGGCTGAATTTTGTTGCTTCTTGCTTGTGGAGTGGCTTTTAGATTAATTGTTGAAAGTGCAGTAGTCCAGGTATAATTAGGCCATGCCATCTGTCTGATCTTGACTGAGGGGAAATTGGAATAAATTCATGCAGTTATCTGCTTTCACATCTGAAAAATAATTTCTGGATAATTGAGTTGCTCTCATAAAATAACCCTATTGACATTGTATCTGTCCATCACTAATTGCTTGCAACACCAGCAAAGTTGTGAGTTACAAAGGCAAACAGATATATCATGCTTAGATAACCTGATGCAAAAATTGGGTGTGTCCAACAGAAGAGTGTGTTTGTATTTATACTTATGGCAAAGATTTACATTTCAGTGTTTAAAACCCAGCCCCTCTTCAGTGTTTATTATCATAGGAAACCCTTTGCTGAGATGCCTTTAAATACCTTTTAATCATAAAATTAAGCCCTCAATCTTAAACAACCTCTTTAATATTGAAAACTTGAATGCTTTCCATGCAATGCCAAAAGTGGAGATCTTCCTCCCTACTCAGATTTCCTACACTGCTGAAAGGTGGTGTGAAAAACTGTGCTGGCTGGAAATTGTTGTGTGACAAATTGGACATGAACTGAGGTATTTATTTGTAGTCTGTATACATAGATTAAAGGCACAACAACCTCTATGCATTGCCCCTGCACCATTCCTGTTTGGAAGGGAACCACTCTAGAGCTAAAGAAGATAGAAAGGATAATCCAGGAATATTTATTAATCCTCTCCATTGAGGATGTGGCTCTCTAATAGCTTTTTCTTCACTCTTTGATGTTAGTATTTTCCTCTCTCCCATTCTTCCCACTCCATCACGCTTTCTCCCCCTTCATTCCAAAGTATTGCCCTCGAATTTGTCTTGAATGGTGCAAAAACCATCTCCCACGGCATGTTTTACATCTGTGAAGTGACCCTAAATCACTGTCCTGTTGTTCCCACAATTATTTGATGCTCTTCTACAAGGGCTCCTGGTTCAGCTTCAGCTGCAAATGTTGTTCCTCCCATCTCAGTGGACTTCACCCCTCAGAGGAGAGAAACCCTCTATATTTCAGCTTCAAAATACTTCCACTGTGGAATTTCTACAAAGTCAGGATTGTTCAGGGCAAAGGCAGGGCATGCAATGAGTAAATTCTCTTGGCAGCCTGTTTTGCCTGGCTCCCAAAATTCTGGAAGTCCTTTTTCTGTGGATTAATTGCACACATGTGCTCTCTTTCCGTCTGCTCAGGTGCAAGCAAAGGACTTGCCAAGGTTGTGTCTGTTCAGGTCGGACATAACTCTTGGGAGCAGCGTTACAGTCACTTCAGGAGGGACAAATGGTGCACAGGAGTGCTGAGTGGACTTGGTGACAGCAGCTGAAACAATCCAGCCTCAGCAAAAAAGTCCTGGGTCAAAAATTGCATCTCATTAAGCCAGCCTCCAGCAGCCTTTGTAAAAATAGATGGGTGAGGTCTCTGATAGGAAGAGGATTTTTTGTATCACCTTTGCATGGCTTTGCAGTAAACAAATCTTTTTTTCAAGTGCTGCTAAATCACCAAGTGTTCCAGGTTACAGACGTTGAGACTCTTTAATTTAACTGGTAATAAAATGCATTGGGAAGAGGAGACCATTTGAAAGGGTCGAGGATTTGTTTTTTCATTTTATTTAAATTGATGATTAAGACACTTTTATAACTTGCCATTTGAGTTAACTTTTGTGGACACCTGTTTGATCTGCAGAATTCTGTTTGAGTTGTGTTGTCCCAAGGTGCTGCAAGCTCTTAAAGCTTCTTTTATCCTCCAGTCAAAATCCTTTACCTGACTTCTACCTTAGTGTAACCTGCTCTGACACTTCTACTTGTAAGTGCCACTGTAACCTCCAATCTGAAATCCCAGCTGTCATTCTTCCTGAGGAAAACTCCAAATTGGACCTGTCATGAATGTGTATCATTAGGTCAGGAAAAGACATGTGCCAAGTTAGGAGTGTGCTGAGAACCCCTCTGCAGCAAAGCCTTCATCTGACAGGATTTCAAAGAACTGTACTGAAACCTTGATCTAAACTAGAAAATGATGGCTATAAATCCAGTTAATACCATGCTCCTTAGTATCTCATTAATACACAATTAAAATAGAATTTAATTTTTTAGAAATCATCTTGCTAATTTGCCTGAACTGGTCACATACTCTGCTAAACATGAGCATGTGTGGGGCAGCACTTCTCACCTTCAAAGGATGCCAAGCACTGACTCCCTCCTGAAAGCATTCCTTGCAAATGAGCTTTTCTTAGGATCGTTGGGAAAACTGGTGAGGGTTTCACACCCCAGTGCTGAGCGCTGTTACTTTGAGGCGCTGTGTAGAATCGGTGGCCGCTGCTTTTGGGTCTCACTGATTTAAGCAGATGGAGGATGGATAAAGCTGAGGCACAAAATGGGGTCCTCAGTTTCCTCTCTTTCTATGTGCAGTTTGCAGTTGGAATCCTTAAACTTTACCTGGACATTAAGATTTGGCATTTGCCACAGGAATTGTTCTGTGTAATTGGGTAAAGGGGGGATATTCTGGAGATCAGAACTGGACCTGGTGTCTCCTACAAGGGGCATCCTGGGAGATATTGCTGCTCTCAAGAGTAGATTATTTGGCTTTTGGCAGTTTCTTCACAGAAGTTTGCTACCCAGGTAATATAGAAGGGGTTTGTGTAGAGGCCTCTGTTGTTTCTGAGCATATCCTGTTGGGATTATTTTGGGATGAATTCATTAGGCCACTGATACCACTTTGATCCCAGTTCTCCCTGTACAAATCTGGGAATAGGCTGTGTAGGCATTCTGTGCAGTCTCTTGTTTATATTAATGTATATAAAGCAGGGAGCAGGCAACAAAAACGATCTCTTGTATTTCTGAAATTGAAGCTTGTGTAGTTCCCAGAAATGAATTGGATTTTTAAACTATTTCAGACAACTACAAAAAACCAAACAAACCCCAAATTGAGTGCAGGCAGATCATTTCTGGCAAGCTGATAGGTGCTGGAGAACGAGGAGGTGGATGGGTTTCTCATTAGCCAGGCATTTAATTCCCAATGTGTTTATAGCCAGTGTAAACAGTGGCTCTGCAGAAGGTACATCATGGCAATTCAGTCAGCAGATGACAGACACAGATAACTGTGCTGAAGCCTTTGAGAAAACTGCTTAGGATTTTATAGCCTGTGGCATTTGAGGGACAAAACTGATAGCTGCTGTGTGACTCAATAGAATGCTCAACAACTGGTGGCAGATTTTAGCTTTCTGCTTGGGCTGCTGATAATTGCTACCTTAATTTGATCTAGGTGACCTGGGGAGATCATAATTTCCAAAACAGGCTTTGATTTCATTGATGAAAAATGTGACCTTGGACTGCAGCTTTCAGAGTGCAAGACAGTTTCAGATGAGATACGGATAATGGGAGAAATCTGTGCTCTTCTGCAAGGAAAGGAAAAAAGAAAATAACAACAAAAAGCAACAATCAAACACAGAAATCTACCCCGAACCAAAACTAGCAGCTGTTTCTTAATGGTGTATGAGTTTCTGACAGGAAAGTGAACATTAATGGATCTCCACCAATAGCCTTAGAAACCAGCACATCAATTCAGCAAAACAGAAATGTGCTCACTCCAGTGTATTTTTTTATTTTTCCACGAGAAATGGATGCCTCAGATAAGCTTCTAAATAAAGCATTTATCAGATATGTAGTAGTTGGTACTGTACCTTCAAAATGGGGTCACTTTCCCACATCTTATCAGTCCTGAGAAGTAAAAAACCCACAGTTTCCCATTTTGTGTTTTTAATGGAGTCAGAGCTGCTAACCTCCCGTGAAGTATTTGGGGCTGTCTTGGTGGACAGGTCACTCCTGAAAGTGGTGATAAACACGGAGCAGTCAACAGCCCCGGGAATCCGTGTCACTTATTTAGTTAGAACTTTGCAGTGGTTGTTTTTACCACACGGAGAGGGGAGGAAATAATTCCTTCTCCCTTTTGTCGTCGCTGGGTTGTGCCCAGGTGCCCTCGGGCTCTGCAGGCTGGGAGGTGAGAGTGGAATTGTTACCCTGTGGGAGCTCAGCTCCTGAGTGAGAACCTTGTTAGCTCTGTTCAGGAGCAAAACAGAAGGTGTAAGAGATGTCTGTAAAAGGAACTTTTTGTTTTATGAAATGCACATTCAAGGAAACCTGATAGGTGGATTTCACAGATGGTGCTAAAGACATCAGCTTTGGAATGACTCTTGAAAATAAAGTATCATCATGTCCTTTAGTGGAAACTAGAAAAAAGTTTCTACTTTACTGGTTTCTACTTCTTCACTAGAATTTCATTATCTGAGTGTGGCAGTTGTAGCAGTTGTGAGCCTGAGCCTGGCCCTGCCAGGATCTCCTGGAGCTCTGATTACAAAAATGGTGTTTTGTTCAGTAAGATATAGAAATGAGTGTTTTTAGGAAATAATTTGCTTGGTTTTCTTTATCTGCTTCTCTAAGGAGATGAAATGAGGTGTTTCTTTGATAAGATGTAACTTGATCTGCTTTTCTTGTCCCTGCCTGGTCCCAAAAGAATTCTTAGGCTGACATATCTAAGTAACAAAGAGCTTCAGCCCAGGGCAGGCAGTGATTTTCTGCAGGCGATCCAGCTGTGTCACCCAGCTGCGGAGCCGGCTGTGTGTCACGGTGCTGGAAGGCACAGGACGGCAGGGCCATAATTGGGAAGCTGCTGTGGGAAGGGAAGAGGTTTTGTGAGTCTCAGGGATGGAGCTTGGCCCCAGCATTCCTGACCCTGCACCCTCCCGAGCAGGCTGCAGATGGCAGCTGTGTGGAGCTCAGCGGCAGCGAGGAGCTGCAGCTCACACAACCTGGCAGCACCAGCTGAGCCCTGATGGCTTTTTAATGGTTACCTCGGTAATCCTCGAGGTAGAAAAAGTGCCATTTGTAGTCATTTAAAGACAATTTTCTGCTGACATTAAGATGCTTCTGTAATGTTGATGAATGTCTTGGTTCTTACCACTTCTTCTGTTGGAACAGTAATTAAACCAACACTGAAGTGGTTTCAGCTCAGCTCTGCCTTCCCTCTGTTCCTTTGCCCTCCACTCCTCCAGGAGGGTTGCCCCATGTAATTTGTGTTCATTCCAAGTGACGGTGAGTTTATTCTTCACACTGGTGAGCCCCAAAATTTAGAGTTTTCCTTATGTCTGTTGTGCTTTACATGATTTCATAGTTAGTAAGGTTTAATCAGAAATTAGTAGGAGTAAAGAAGTTTTACGTGGCTAAAGCAAGTGTTATACTTGCACTAAAATAAAATATTCACACACTTTGTATTTCTTGCTGGTTTAGGGAACATCATTAAAGGTAGCTGGCCTTTATAAAGAACTTCATTCAAAACTTCAGGAAACACTTCTTTCCATAAAAATCTAATAGTACCTCTTGTTTTTTACAATAGACTAAAATAATAAACGGCCCTTGATTTAAAGAAAAAAGTTATATATGAAAAATAAATAGTATTTAAATGGTTTTCCAAACTTGCATGTCTATTTAAAAAAAATATTATCTTCAAAATTACTTCTTTATGGCTTGTGATTTCATTTGTTTATTTCTGCCTGTAAAAGGATAACAGCAGAACCCAGTGGTGGTAAGTACTGCAGAAGTACTCTTATAGAGATGGTGTGTGAAGAATGGCATTCAGTCAGTGTTAAAATTCTCTGCGTGCTTCCAGTGCCTTCTCATCACTAACCTGTTACCGCCAGGGGAATTTTTACCTTTTTTTTGTGTCCATGTGTATCAGTTCCTTCTCAGATTCCCTGGTCTTCACTTACCAAAAAGCAAAGGCCATCAGCTGCCCTTTCACTCAAACTTCTCTGTGTCAATCATGACCAAACACATGATTTATTTTTTCTCTCCTTTTGTTTGCAGAAAGAACTCCCTCAGATAAAAGCTTTTTCCACACTTTCACCTATCCCAGGATTCACAAAATGGCTCGTTGGTCTCCTCTCCTCCCAGGCAAAAGAGCAGGGAAGGAATGAACTTTTTACAGAATCCGAATGGCAGGAAATCTCTGAGCTCACAGGAGACTCCAGCAGCGAGACACTAAAGAAACTCTTGAACACCAACGAGTGGGTGAGGTCAGAAAAGCTGATCGAGGTGCTGCATTCCCCGCTGATGAGACTCTGTGCCTGGTACTTGTATGGGGAGAAGCACCGAGGCTACGCCCTCAACCCGGTGGCCAATTTCCACCTGCAGAACGGCTCGGTGCTGTGGAGGATAAACTGGATGGGGGACACGAGCCCCCGGGGCCTCGGGGCCTCCTGTGGCATGATGGTGAACTACAGATATTTCCTGGAGGAGACAGCCTCCAACAGTGCCCTGTACCTGGGCTCCAAGCAGGTCAGAGCCTCCGAGCAGGTGCTGGCCCTGGTGTCCCAGTTCCAGCAGAACAGCAAGCTGTAGTTAGATACTGTGAACACTCAGAATGAATGTTCCTCGCTGTAAAGAGCTGAAATCATCTGCAGTGTCTTTACCTAAATCAGAATGTACCTTGCAGGGCAAGTGCAGAGTTCCCTGGGTTATCAGGGTCTTGCTTACGTGGCTGTGCACTCAGTCTGGTGGAGTCACCTCTGGTGTGTACAGAGGGCTTGGAGTTGTGTTAGTGGAGAGTAAAATCCTCTTCATCAGTTGCAGCCCAGGGGTAACTTGACTGGAAAATACCTGAGCCAACATTACTCTGTTGGTAGTAAATTGTATAAGCTGTCTTTGAAAGGAGCTGCACTTCTCTGTCAAAATGCTGCTACAGATTGTTCACAACCAAAGTACCTGGAATAAAGGTAAATTTTAGGTCAAATAAATTATCAAAACAGCAACCTACAGTTTTATTTCTACAATATCTATCTTTTGCACCCTCAGAAAAATCTCACTTAAAACTTCCTGGTATTTTACTTTTTCAAACTGAAACTCACTGAATCCTTGCTTTGCTGGAACATGGAAAAGCCTTTCACTAATGCTGAAAAATCAGGATCTTAGTACAGTACGTATGTTATGTTATATTTGCATGTTTTGGTTGCTAAAATTTAATGAGCAATAAGGAAGTGTTCAAATAGGAGAGGAGAACAAGCCAGATTGTTACTTGGGAATCAGTTGAGGACTTTCTAAATATGTATATTATATTTTGGCTCTGGTAATGTTTTAAGTTGATAAAGAGCTTTTTTTAATAAAGAGATAGGTGTGATTCATAAACCTATAAAACAAACTTTCTCAATAAATCATGGTTTGTGGATTTCAGCATCTCCTCTCCCTCACTTAGTGACCGTCTTTGATTACAGTTTCACCACACGGTTACTACAGGACACTCCTGTTTTTAGCAGTGATCAGGGGTTGGCTCCATTCTCTTGGGCTTTCTAATATTTCTCAACTGCCTTAGAATTCAGGTTTCAAGGTGAAATTTAGCTGCTTGTATAAACACCTACAAGCCATTCTTGGCTGGCAGGAATAGAGCAAGAGAACTCTCCCTTTGTTAAACTCTTCAAGTTTGAGGGAACCAGGTCACTTACTTGAAGTGAAAGAGTTCTGAAAATGCAATGGTTTTGAAAGATGGTTTTATTTTGAAGCAGGAGGAGCTGTGAGGGCAATTAAATCTGCATCCTCCTGGCCATAGTTCAGAAAGAGCTAATGCTTCTGCTGTATTGCAGATGGAAATACAACATAATCCCATATTCTTAACAGCTGGACTCGAAGGATAATGAGTTTTTTCCACTTGGAGCCTCAGACAATTGTATGAGAATTGGTTCAGTGACATGAAATGATGGTAGCTTATGAGGGAGGAGAAGCAAAGCTGCTGATGCTTCGTTAACACTTGGGTTATTTCCCAGCTATTTCCCAGTCCTACCTGCGCAGCTCTCGCACAGAAACACAGCTCGAGGGAATCACGCTTCTCTCTGGTTTCATTCCTACCAGTCTTCAGATCAGGAGGCTGGGTGCTGGTGTTTGGGCACGGCAAACAAATTCCCAGCTGCACCCTGTGGTTCTGGGAGTGGTTTCTCAGCTGCTGACCCGTGTGCTTGGGCGTGTCACGGTCGGGTCTGTCCCCGTCACCGTCACCGAGCAGGTGCCGCGTTTCTCCGCACGTCGAATTAACCAGTCACCCCTGCATCAGCAGCCAGTTTAATCTGCTGGTATTCCCAGGAGTTGTGGACGTGGGGGTGAGAAGGAGATTGCAAAGCTGCAGCAGCCTCTTCCTGGAGCTCTTGTGGAAGGGTACATTTGTTAGGTGACATCTGGTCTCCATCAGAACCGCAGCACTTGCAGAGTTGTTTCCTTTTTGGCAGTTGTCGTGGTTGTGGTTGTTGGTTGTGTTGTGCTTTCTGAGGTCACATCATCTGTTACATTGACAAGTTAGCAATGTGAGGCCAAAGCTCCTGCAGTGAGCTCTGTGTCACAATCACAGCACCAATGGGAGTGCAGAAGGATCATTTGGAGATGGAGGTGGGACAGGCTGCCCATAAAAGCCATCAGCTGTTAAGTGCTATTAGTTTTCTTTCACTGGCCATTGATTTTGTCTTTCTGTTGGATTTTCCAGCTTGCTACTAAAGACAGATTCTAGCATGAAAGATGCTGAGGAGAAAAAAAATTAAGCATTCACCATCTGCGCTACTTACCAGGACAATAACTGTCCCTGGAGAGGATTGTACTCTGTCATGGGGAGTCTTCACAGCACTGAAAGAAGAGAGACGTCCAGCTGCTTTCTGTCCCTGCCAATGAGTGCCTCTGCAGTGCCGTTTCTGAGGAGCACAGAACGTGGAGGAGCACCCTCTGTCAGAGCGTGGTGAGGAAAAAGGGGAGCTGCTTTCCGTGCCTCTCAGAGTGTCGCTCTGGGACACAAACAGCACGACACGGACGACAGCTCGTTCCAAGACAAAAAGGACTTTTAATTTCTGACTCCATCTCCTTATATACAAAATCCATGGGCCAGTGGCATTGGAGGATGACAGTGCCACCTTTCCAATGCCACTGGTCAACCCAACAGTCCATCAGCTTTCTCCTCCTCCATAAAAGAATGTAAACAATAAGTTATTTACACAAAGTGTGTGAGAAAGTTCTGGAGAAAAATGCAAACACAGAAGGCTTTTAGAAAACTTGTAAAAATCAGGGCGACACTCAGAGAGCAGTGGGAGCTGCTGTGCTGGACGGGGCTGCACAGAAAAGCATCTCAGTTTCACATCCTGCTTTGGAAAGCAAATCAATAGAAATTACGTTGCTTTGTCGCTTCGGCTCGTTTATGACCAGCTCAGGCCGTTTTTCTTGTCCCGGGAGCGGGGCCTGCCGCCGTGCCGGCCGCGTGGGGCTGAGCTGAGCTCAGCCTCAGCACTGCTCTGACCTGTGCAGTGCTCTGCTCTCAACCTCAGACCTGTGCTCTGAGCTGAGCCCTGCCTCAGCAGTGAGGGGCCAAACCGTGCCTGGCTGCTGGGGCACGTGCGGTTCTCGGTTCCTCTGCAGGTGCTGGGTCCTGCTAATGGAAAGAAGTGCTTGAAGCACACAAGCTTTCCGTGTGTATTTCTGGAGTTTATTTTAGTTATTGGCTGTCACGAGCTACAAAATGTGCCCCCCCCTGTGGGAATTCCTCCTTGGGGAAAGGGGTACAAAGGTGTTGTAAAGATAGAGTAAGGTAAGGGCAGTGTGATTCTTCAGCCTCTCCGTGAGGAAACTCCTGTAGGAAGGAGGGATCCTCCTTCCTACCCTTGAGGGTTGTGCTCAGCATGCCAGGAGCAGTTAAAACACGTTTAGCTTTGTTTTCTTTAGGAAATAAGGAATGATCCATCACGTTTATTGTCTGCTATATTTACTGCTTCCAAAAACATTTGAATTTTTCAAGAAATTTGAACCCAAATCTTTCTCAAGCAAGGGTGTCAGCCGCTGGGGTGTTGTATAGATGTTCACTGTTGAGCACCTGTCCTCAAAAAAGGACTGCTAAATGGACCTAAAGGGATGTCATGAGCCTGTTCAGGTGTGTTCCTGCACTTACCCAGCTTACCTGTGGTGATCAGCAGTTTTTCACATGCAGCTGCCATAAATCTTCCATCAAGGCACCAACCACAGGTTATGGGGAAAGCTGGATTGCCTTGGTGCGTCCCTTCCAAGCTAAAAGCTTATGGGAATTAACATAGCGTAAGTGGCTTATATTCAAGGGATTTTGTAGTCAGTCTTAAGTTTTGGGTTTTAGTGTGGATACCCAAAACTGTTTGGGAAAAGAAACAAAATCACTTTTTGCCACTGATACCTAATAAATGAATGTGTGCTCATAAATCTGTAGCAGGACTGGGGACTGCTGAGGCACAGCAAGATGTAACCTGACATGCTGGTTAAGTTATTTAAACAAAGAAGCAAACCCGAGATCTCTCTGCTGCCAAGGCTGTCGTGATCATGTGCAAATGCAGATTTCTGTGGTTTTTCTCCATTTCTGTGGCTATTCCTGGAGATGCCAAAATTGCCTGCAGGATGCATTAGCTCACTGCAACAGCTCCATATTGAAAACCAGAAGGTTGTATGGTATTTTTATATTATGTGCAATACTAATCAATATCCATCTCTTCCTTTTTATCATAATTGTGGGCAGAATTAACAAAGATAATCTCTGGAAGGCAGCAGCTGTAGCTGAAAGAGATAAATTAAACAGTACCTGGTCAGATGGTGAGGAAATAAAAGATATTCTGTTTCCATTTTTAAGAAATGGCAGGAAAAAAAGTAATTTTTACTAAATTGTTAAAGCTAATAGGCCTTTTTTCTTTTTAAAGAGTGGAAAGTAGGAAGGAAAATTAAAGTAACTCATTTACTGAAACAGATTTTCAAAATTCTCTGCTAAATGTGACTTTTAAACCAGACAACTCATTAACCCAGCTACTCAGGATTAGATTGTAATTATTTACTGAATCTTAACCAGGGTCAGAATTTGGGAGAGTTGAGGGAAGTGGTGGAGAAAGACTGAGAATTAAAATGACACATGTTGTTTCTGCCTAATTACAAAAGAAAAGGAAATGATGCCAGAACTTTAGATAGGGAAAAAATCATTACATTATTACAGTCTGTATCTAAGAATATACTTAGACAGACTTCATCTTCCAGAACGGCATTTAAAATGCAATTTAAATATTGAAATTATGTTGGCTTAAATTTTTAAAATAAATGTTGTTGTGGGGTTTTTTTTTCAGAGAATATTCTCCTCATGAGATGGCCTTGAAATTTCATATTTTTACTGCAACTAAAGTTCTCCTAACGAGTTATGTTAGAGTTAAGAGGGTGCCTTTAGGCAAAGGATAAGGTTTTAATTGGATTTTTGAATAATCATCTTTTGAGTCCTACTCAAACTTCCGATTGTGCTTGAAAGACATTTTGCACCGTAGATCTTTGATGTCATACTCAAGAAGTGCAGCTCTCTGCTGTATTCATGGCACAGCCGCCCTGCAATGGCAGAGTGCTGGGTTTTGTGGGGAGGGACCTTAAAAATCCCCAGCTCCCCCTCCTGCCATGGGCAGGGGCACCTTCCACCATCCCGGGGTGCTCCAAGCCCCATCCAGCCTGGCCTGGGACGCTTCCAGGGATCCAGGGGCAGCCACAGCTGCTCTCAGCAATAAATGCTGCTGGGTTTTGCCCAGCTGTTTATTCTGGGTTTGGAGCACCCCAGCATGGATTTGCTCTCCTGACCCCCAGGACACCCCTGATCCCCCTGCACCCCCAGCCCCCTTCCTGTAGGGTTTCTCCCAGCCTCTCTTATCCCAGTCTTTATACCCCGGTAAAATTCCTCATCAGATCTGTGATGTCCAGCTCCTGTTGCTGATGTTGCCCCGCCACTCCCCCTGCTGCTTTTCTCTGGTTTGGCTCGCCCCCCCTCATGCCCCTTTTTATTCTCTTGGTGACCAGCAGCAGGACTGCTGGCACAGGAGACAGTTTGCTCTTATCCAGGTGAAGTTCCCAGAGCTTTACCCTGCTCTGGAGGTCAGGGACACAGCTGGAGAGGGAATTCTGGCTCAGAGGCTGAAAGCCAAGCACTGGAGCATGCTGGAGACAGCTAAATGCTTCAAAGAATTCGGCTGTCTGATTATATTTCCCCTGAGCCTGTGCAAGCAAAGACTTTCAGAGGCTTCAAATCAGGACAGATTTGTCCAGCTTTCACAAGAACCTGGTTATCTCCCAGTTTCACCACCAGAGCACTGAGGGGAGAAGGTGCTAAGGCATCTTTGTGAAGATGCAGTAACACACAGCAGAGCACAGTGATGCCTGTTCCTCCTAACTTCATCCTCAAAGAAATAGCGAGGGGTTTTCTCCCTGCTGAAAATTCTCCCTGCTAACCAAGGTACAGTGGTGCACAGGAACTTTCAAGCTGAATGGACTAAATTTTAAAATAATACCAGGCTAGCCTAACTAGGGACAGCTGTCCACTGCTTCTGTCCCACCTTTTCCCAAGCAATCCCTCACTGTGGAGGGATTCTGGGCAGATCCATCATGGAAAAACACAGGTTATATTTGAATATAAGGGACTGTTCTGTGAGGCAGAGCAGCATAGGTGTTTTTCTCTGTTTCTTAATATGCAGCTGATTTGGATAAGATCACTCAGGGAAACTATAAAGCCAATAAAATGTGGTGTTGTAAACTCCAGTTCCCCAGCTGGATCAGAAGCCTGTGCAGTGCTGGGTGAGAGAGCCTTAACAGAATGAATGATGTAGGAATGAAAGCTTTTAAAACAGAACAAGGCTCTTCTCGCTGCTACACAGATTCATCATTTCTTTTCCTGAAGGAAATAATTCCGAGGATTTGAGTCTATTCAGTCTGACACAAGTGGCTGAGAAAGGGGGTATTGAAAGAGCAGGTTTTTAAAATAAAATATATTGAAGGAAGGTACGTGAGCGCTTTTTCCCTGAAGTGCTCACTCCTACGCTTAGGCCATTGTTAATGTGATGAAATTTATTAATTAAGAGGAATTTATTCACTATGTTGGCATCTCTTTTGCTGTTTCTCTTCCTCCCTGGCACAGAGTGTGTCTCTACCAGTCTATTCCATAGGCTTTGATACATACGTAAAGGAGGAGGTAAGAAGACATTCATGTTGTCATGTTTATAAAAGCATTCTCAATGAGAATAAGCCAGTGTTTGAGGCAAATACATGTTTGATTCTGTTCCATGAAGCAATCAGGCACTTTTCTTTCCTTAGGCCAGGCTAAACTCCAGGTTACAGGTTTATTTATATTAGGAAAATAAATATCAGAAAAGAAAATGAATGAAATCTGAACTATTAACATGTTCCACTTATTTTAAATTTTTTTTCCCAGTGAATTTATTTATTGGCTTATCAGTGAGTGTAATTCCCCATAACCAAGTTCATAAAGTGAGGGAGAAAAGAACACTAATTAGATAATCTCTGACTTTTATAGGATTAAAACCTTCCTGCCCACAGACAGACAGCTTAAATAGTGGCTCTGTTGAAATCATCATTGAAACTCCTAATGGCTTTCACGGAGGCACGGGTGATTTGTCTGCCTCTTTGCTCATTTGGACTCTCTTGATTTATCTCAGGTTTGCTCTTCCTGTGTGTGTTTATTGCTCTTGATGCAGCCTATCAAGCCATGCAGCCCCCTATGATAGCTCTGTGGAGATATATTTAATTTGATTTGCTGCTGTCCCCAGGAGTTTATTCCCTGTCAAACAGCTGCCTGTTGCAGAGAAACCTCAATATAGAAGCACATAATGGTTTATGGATGGAGCATTTAACAACCACCAGTGAGTGGCATATGTCTGGAAAATATGTCCCAAAGAATGGCATGTGCAAAGAGCATTGTTCTGCAGCAGTTATGGGATCCATCCACAAATGCAGCACAATGGAGAATTAGCTGACAAGTGTATTCAGTTTATAAACACCTCTGCTGTCTGAATGCCTCTGTGCTGTGCATTTTAGTGCATTACTCCTGAGCAGGTTCTTAATAGAAGGAGAAGGTCCTTCAGCATTCGTTCCTGTGCTTTGGTGCTCTGCCATTCTTCTCTCCACGTCGTGGCTCGTTTCTCACTCTTTCCTCTGCCTCCAAAGGGGAAAAAAAAAAAAATGTAGACTGCTTAAATGTCTACTGGGCATGACAAAAAAACAATCTGTGTTAACAGGGAATTAACGGAGGTTGCTAAAACAAGAGACACAGCAAGGCACATCATTTGCATGTGTTAATGGGAGTAAGGGAATGAGAAAAGAGGCAGTGCCTGTGCTCCATCACTGCCAGAGCAGTCACTCGGAGCCACCCTGACACTGATCTACTGCCACTGGCCCTGTGCCAGAGTACATCCAGTAAGTGAAGTCCTGCCCTTGGTGAGAGTGCTTGCATATTAATTCCAAAGGGCCTGGGTTTCAGGCACTTCTTTTAATGAAGTGATTAATTTCTATTATTCCAATGTGTGTGTGGCTTCTCACATCCTCTCAGGATCATGCAGATGAGTGGAAAAACTGAAATGGAAACACTGGGATGTCAGGTGAGAATGATATTTTCCACTGGAGTTAAAAATGTTACCTTAATCCTTCATAAGGCTTCGTGGGAGCTGGATGCCACATTCCCTAAGAACTGCCCAGCCCACCCTCATTCACCATCCACTCACATTCCTCCTCAGCATTTCCAGCAGTTCCTTCCCCCTGAGGCTCTCCAGGAATACTCACACACGTATTTCAGGGCTCTGAAGACCTCTCTGACATTTAAACTCTGAGCCAAACCAGCTCATTATGAGGAAATATGTCAGGCAGGGACCAAGCTTCAGCCCAAGAGTGATGGAAGGTTTCAGGTAACCACTGGAATGGGAAAGTTTGGGTGAAGAAGGCCTTCTGATTGTCCTCTGAAAATCCTGACCCCCTGGATCAAATCCTGACGTCTCTTGGAGCAAAGGAGATGATCCATGTCTGCAAGGACACTCTGGAAATTAAGTTGAGCTTTGGGGGCAGATATTCTTCAATGTTATTCTTGAAAAAAACCCAAACCCCAAAACAATAGCAACAAAACCACTATGGTTTCCTTTCAAAGAGATATTTGCCATCATAATTTCATTGGGGTGAGGGAGAAAAACCCAGACCTCCCCACGTGCTGCCAGTGAAATATCTGACACATCTCACAGTCTCAGCTGAGCTCTTCACATGAAACTACGGCAGATTACTGTAAACTTCCAGGGAATTGCCCTTTTTAAGGAGAAAAAAGAAAGGACAAATGATATTTGCCTTCTCTCTGCAGGGCCTGTGTGTACACAGCCGGCACCTTTGTTCTGTGAGTGACCATCCTGGAGTGGTCACGGGGTTCTGGCAATGAGAAGCATCAAGGCTTTCTGAGGGGAAAACCTTCAGAGAAACTAATGCAAGTAAATCAGAAAACAGTCATAATCAATAATAGGGTTAAAGTCCTGATGCCGATCTTCTTTCATAATTTCTGTAGGCAAAGCTGCTGTATCATGAGGCAAATACCTATGTCTGAATCAAGAGTAGATGAATAACTACAAATAATAACAACATTTTAAGTTAATTTTATTTTTATTTACCTTTTTTTTAAGCTATGTGAAAATATCAGCTGTCAAGCTCTTTCAGGTCTCCTGCAGTTGTCTTAGCCTGCTGACCATGTGCAGGTTTTGAAAGTGCATTTTTGACCTTTTTGGAGCCCTGATGGGCTGCAAATCTGAGTGCCACGAACAGCCTCTGTTCTGAGACCTGCTGTGTGCTCCTTGTGGTGCCTCCACATCCAGAAATTCCCATTTGTTCTCCATTCACACCAATATCCACCTTTCCCTTGCAGAACTCTCTGGTTCTACCCCAAATCTCCCATAAGCTCCTTAGCTGAAGCCCCCAGAAGATCTACAGATCATTACAGAGTTTGCAGTCTATGGTATCCCTTAAAATTCTCTCAGATCTGTAGATTTTTGCTGTGCACTGTAAAATAATGCTTTGCTACTCTTTAGTCATTATTTCATACAGCACTTCAGGCAGTAAATCCTTCTGTAAATTCAGTAAATCTTTCTGTGTAGTAGTAATGCAGTGTCATATTCTGGAAAATTATGGAATGTATTTTAGTTTTGTGGGATGTGGATACCCCCTGAATAACAAGACTGTGGTTTGTGTGTTTTCAGTTGTGTTTGGTGCCTTTGCTGCTTCTTGAAGAGTACAGAAACTTCAGGGTATGGCAAAGAGAAACATTTCAAAATACAAACCAAGTGATTGACAAGGAATAATAAGCAGTAGGTGATCATAGGAGAAAACTGGATTAAAGTGAAATTATTACAGATCTCACTTCTTCTGGGTCAGTACCAGCCTGCCCTGGATCTTCTGGTGTCCTTGAAGTTTTTCTTGAGGAATTTGAAATGTTGTTTTTTCTATGCTCAAACAAGGAACGTACTTATGTATTTTTAAACGAGGTGTGTTCTGTCTGGGCACATTGTTCTGAGGAGAACGTTGCTGTGCATTTCCAATGGGCAAAGAATCCAATTAGAGAAGCATGAGGAGGTCTGATAAATACTGAATCCTGCTTGAAGTGGGAAATGAAAAATGTCTGGAGGCACCAACCAAGCATTTTTTTGAATGCTAACAAAAAAGACATTTAATGCCTTATGGTAAACCCATCCATATAGCCAAGATGCTGGAGAGGACATGGATACATGCTCAGGATTTATATGTTTGTGTAGCTCATTAAAGGAGTGATCTGGGCTGTGTTTTCAAGCCTTTCTTATGAATAGAGGAGTGCAGAAAAACACAATAGGTTTAGTTTGTAAAAATACCAGCTCTAGAGTGAAAATCAGCAGAACCTTTAGAGGAATTAATGCCTTTAAGGTTCAGTGGGACTTCTCCAGCTTAACCTGGATATAGGATATAATTCCCAGAGTGTAAAAGCCACATCACAACACACGGAGATATGAAATAAAGCAGCACAAAGATGGTTGCTGCAATCCCTCTGTGAGTGACTGGGAGTCACTGTTTTATGAGAGAGAAGGAGTTTATCTTGAACCTTGTCCAAGGGGATGGGGAGCAGCTGAGCATGGAAATCACCAGAAGGGAACAAGTAAGGCTTAAAATTCCTAACCTCCATTTTCCTCACCAGCTTCCCCATCAGGAATCCAAGGAATCTGCTTCTCCACTCATTTCTGCACCATGGTTTTGTTGGTAGCTGTGTACACTAAAAATGCACCTTACCTGTTTGCAGGGGTTTTACTTGTCCAGTAGTGTCTGTAATTCTTTCTAATCTACTTAAGGGATTTACCGAAGTACCACCATGAGAAAGGAGGCATAATGCTGTTATTCTCTCGTGGAATAACAGGAATATCCTTCAATATGGGTAATGTCTGTGCTTCTATTCCTCAGCTTTTCTATACTTCATCATTTCCTGCCTTTCTGCTCTTTGTTTTCACTTTGGAAAAGTGTCAGTTCTCTCCATCCCTGTTTGTTTACATGGCCAATAATTCAACACAGGATATTTCCCAAGGAAACCCCTGAGAGGGGTCCAGGTGGGACTCACCACACTGCCAAGGGATTCTCTCAGAATCTTCATTTCCTCAGCTGCAGTGCCACAAGCTACACGGGTGTGTGCACAGTCTTCATCTCTGCACACATTAATTAATGGTGGTCCCATTTCTTTGACCTAATAACTGATGTACCCTGATGAATTATGGCTGCAGGCTGTGTCAGCCTGGGCATAAACTGACAGGGATCACCCCAGTGCAGGATCAGGCTGTTGGCAAACTGGGAGATTTCCAGACTGGTCAGCGCTAAGGCTGCTGATCCACGCCTGGTTAAACCCCCTTCAGAGGCAGGAAACACATTTTTGCTTCTTTTCAATGCCTCTGAAAAAGGTTTACTATTGTCCTTGTTTGTAGTAGACAAACATGCTCAAAGGTTCCAAGGTTTGGTTTGGCCATTGAACTTACAAACCAACAAACACAATCCCTCTGTCCTCTGCTGAACATTTAAATTTATTAAATGGCAGTGTCACTGTGCACTGGCTCTTTTGCCTTTGAGGCTCTCCTGCTCCCTGTACTCTTCTGCTCACTACACATTTTCCCTGTTTCCAGCAGCCTTTCCTCTATTTACTCATTATTTACACTTCAGTGCCTCCTGTTTGGTGAGACGTTTGATTCGTCAGTCTCACTCCCCACTCTTTGATATTCCTGAACTGCTTTTAAAATCAACACCTTTCCTTAATTGCAGCTCCTCCCCTGCCCCTCTGCTTTGGAAAACTTCTATCCTGATCGTGGCAGCTGGTTTTCCTGTCTGTTCACTCTCCTTTGAAGCCCCAGCCTGTCCCATGCGTGTTTGGATACAAATAATCTGGGTTAGTGTTATTGCTCCCCTGTGACCCAGCTGATATTTAGAAAGCCTACGTGTTCAGCTTTCCCCAGATGAAGGCAAGAATCATCTTACCTGGATATTTTATGACTCCTTGAATGGAGTTCTTTCATGTATTTGGACAAAATTAGAAAAAGTATAAATGTGCTGTTGAATGCTTCTCCTATGGCAGAGTAAGTATGGGTGCAAGTGTGCCACTAAATATATAGAAATAAATAATCCTTGCTTTCTCTCTTCTTCCAGGCAACATATTTTTCCTTTATAACCCATCCCTGGAGAAAGGTTCATGAGTGAAAAATCGTTGCTAACTTCATTTTTTGCCTTCGCTGTGAATTTCTTTCCTGGAGCAATGATAAGAAATAATGGATGCAATGTTTTCCTTCAGAATCCATACTGTGCAACAAATTGTCTGGTTTATTTGTTGTTGCCATATTTAATTTAAGTGTAATAATTTTTCTCCTTGGCTTATCTATTACATTTTAAGTTCAAAGGCTCTTCCAAACCTTTTTGCAACATTATTTTAGGAGCCAGATCGGTTTTGTAGTTAGATGTGGAAAGTAAGATTCAAGTCTGAAGTCTCCCACTTCCTCCCTGGATTGTAAAGCAAAATCAGTCAGAGGCTACAACTTAAACTGGCCCAAGAAGAGAGGTGTTCCCACGGTGTCCCCAAAAAGCAGGCCAGCTGAGCCA
This sequence comes from Tichodroma muraria, assembly GCA_013390105.1. Taxonomy (NCBI): domain Eukaryota; kingdom Metazoa; phylum Chordata; class Aves; order Passeriformes; family Sittidae; genus Tichodroma; species Tichodroma muraria. The sequence goes on along the minus strand of WAAG01054312.1, from coordinate 65,327 downwards.
CAGAAATTCAGTGTCTGTTGCTCTTTGTCCCTGAATGTCTCAATTCTCCTCTCTGTAGTATCTAATTCCCAGGGAAGGAATGTTCAGTCTATTTAAAGGCTGCAGAACCTCACCCAGCTCCAAGTGGATTGCACTTGATGGGTGCTGAGTTCAATGAAGATGTCCCCTGTCCTCGTGGGATGGTTCTGCTCAAAACAGATTTGGAGAAAAGCCCAGGCTGGGCAGATCCTTTTGTCACATCTGAGCAACTTCAGCAAATCCGAGGGCAAAAGAATTTCCTCGGTTACCTCTTTGTGACCCTGTTTTCTTCATTAGTCAGAAGAGGAGACATTTGTAACAGCAGGGTGTGAATAATAACCTCGTGCTCACCTTTGGTTTGTGGGTCCAATTTGATTTGACAGGTGAGGAGTCTCATTAAATAAGGATGGGAAGATGGAGATTAGGCAATATTAAACTTGCACTGGCTGGGGCAGGCTTGCTGGCCCTGGTCTGTGCTGATAGTTAGTGCCCACCTGGGCAGGGGGTTGGGGGACAGGGTGAATCCAGGTGTGTGGGGCAGCCACAGAACTCCAGCCATCCTCACCCAAGGGGAAAGTGGCACTGGGGTGTGACACTGATCCTTGCTACAGGACACCCCTCAGTGCCCTTTAACTCCAGCTGGACCCCCAAACCCATCCGTGCTGCTGGCATCTAGGTTTACCTGTTGCTCAGAAAACATCAAAACACAGCAGNTCTTAAAGGAAAAAAAAAAAAGGTAAATAACATAAAAATGTTGGTTTAAATAGTCTTTCCAGTATCTCTTTAGATGTGAAGAGGAGATATCTGTTGTCATTTTCTATTCTGCTCCTTTGGGTTTTTGAAAATATACAGCTGCTTGCTCACCAGAGGTAAGGGATTTAGGGGCAGGCATTCCTGATTATGCTGCAAATAAATGAGGGCCTTTCTGAAATAAATGAGGGCATTTCATCCAGCAAAGGGGAGCTCCCATTTCCTGGACATACTGGGCAGTGAAATGCAGGTTTTGGAGCATCAGCATGGCAGTGGGGACTGCTGAGCCCCCTCGGTTTCCAGGTCTTTTCAGCTTGGTAGGGAGATGTTAATTTCCTCAGTTTTTCCTGCCTAACATTTGCTGAGTGATTTTTTCAGAAATGGTTTAATCTCTTTTGGCTGCTTTGCAGAAGGAGAAGGAATCTGTTTGCTGGGATCCTGGGATTAAAGCTGCTCGTAACCTCAAACCCTCATGGTCCAGCCAAACCGAGGCAGCACCGTGACGTGGGGATGATGCTGAAGGTGGAGGCTGAGACTTTGCAAAGGAGTTCTGCTCTGCTGCTCTGGATGTAGATGACTTGTTTGGGCCCCAGTGGATTGTTCCAAAACTGACAATATCCCAGTGCCTCATCCAAGCAGATTCTGAATAAAACAGAAGGATTTGAGGTCTTTATCTGCAGCATGGTGTCTAGTATAGATAGTATTTTATTTCTTCTTCTTTAACTCCCATCCCAGATGGGAAAGTTCTGTCTTGCCATCTTGCTTTGTCTCTCCAGATAGTTCTCACAGTACATTTTTGATGCTGGTAATTGTAGTTTATACTAAATGAGATTGCTATTAGACTCTGGAATCTCTTTAATTTCTAAATAACTTCTTATAGCTGCAAATCAAAAAGACTTTCTTTTCTTGGGGGAATTTGAACATGTATTTGACTGTATTGTTATTAAATGCCACTAATGTTACTCCACTTGTAGAAAGCAAAGAACGGAGCCTTTTAAAAATAATAATAATAATAATAAAAACTAACTTACCCTTGCATCCAACCTATGTGTCATCTATCTTTATTTATTGTGAAGATATTTGCAATAATCTTTAAAACATTTACACGTCCCACGTTTTTTTTTTCCTGTCACCTATAGGTATTTAATATATTTTGGGACTTCTAAATCAATATGTCTTAGACCAACAAGCAGCCAGATGTTCAGAGCAGGCTTAGACCTGCTCTGTAGCTAACAGGGTGCTTCTCATGCACACCAGGAGCAGTAAATAAAAGACAAAGAAATAACCTGGGAATGCAATCAAGAGAGAAGGAAAGAACCCCCCTTAATAAAAAGGAGATTGCATTGCACAGCCATGCCTCCAAGTGCCATTAGGATGCTGGGTCTCCGTTATCTGTAATTCCCAAAATATTTAATTTGCAGCTATGAGCGATCTTTAGCGCACCAAGAGGCGGGGCTCACACAAAAGCAATTTGAAAGTAGCTAAATGCTCCAACTTTCAGTCTCTCTCTATTGCCTGAGATAGGACTGCTGTACTTTAGAATATATTTTTCACACTGTCATGTTCCTTATTTGCTTTACTGTGTAACTTTGTCTTCTTTCCTCCTCCTTTTTTTTTTTTTTTTTTTTTTTTTTTTTTTGTTTTGGTTTTTTTTTTTTTTTTTTTTTTTTTTTTTTTTGTTTTGTTTTGTTTTGTTTTGTTTTTAGGTCTGTAACAATCCAGGGCTGGTGAGTTGCCAGGAAGGGAAAGACTGCAGTGCCATGAAGGAACCCCTGTGAAGCCAGGGGCTGTCCCAGGGCATTAATGAGAGGTTTGGGTATCAAATCAGGAGGCCCAAATCAATGAACTCCTCTTACCAGGTGAATGTGGGACAGACTTTTCCACCCAGCCTCTCATGGGCACAGCCATGAAGAGCTGATGCAGGCTGGAGTGCTTCATGAAATTCCCACCTGTGGCATCAGTGGACACCTACTGCAGATCAGGACAGTAAAATATTCTCACAGGGGCCTGGAATTCCTCTTGTGCTACAATATTCCGGATTTTACAAGCTTGAGTAAATGTGGAGGGGAGCACCCTTTGCAGGAGTCACCAGGGATGTGTGCATGGGAAATAAAGAATTTCCTGCTGCAGCACAGCAGAGTTCTGTGATTTTGTTGTGTGTGTGGTGAGGAACCAGGCTGGCCCCTGAGCTGACAGAATGTGCCTCACTGCTGCTGGTGTCACCTGAATTACCATGGATTACTCAAGATGGGCATCTGATCCTAGAGCTTGGGTGGAAGATTATTCCTCATTGGTGACTTCGAGCCAAACCAGAGCAGAACTGAGGCAGTGAGAAGCTGAATTAGTCAGAGGTGATAATTCAGGAGCGCTGGCCTGAAGCTCTGCTGGGGGATTAAGGAAGAGGCTCCCTACTCCAGGGCATCACCCAAACCTTTCTGCAAGTTTTGCTGCTGGAAATAAAGCTGTGCTGAGGGTGCTGTGTGCTTTTAACCCTCAGCACATTGATGTGAGAAAGCAGGGGGAGTGAAAACATGGAAGTGTGCCTGTTGGAAACGCTGGACAGTCCGTGAGGTTTATAATCTGCTTGTAAAATTATACTGTGGGCCATGGCTTTACCTGGCAGTTCTAAGGACAGTCACCATTTTTTAAATAACTGATCCTTAAGTCAGAGGAGAGCAGGTCATAAAGAAAATTGCATGGAGATAATTTTCTCCTGCTAAAAGGACTTCAACAAATGAAATGTTTCAGCCTCCATCAGGCAGCCTCTGATTCTGTACATATTTATTCATCTACTTAACCTTGGGCTCTGAATTGTCCCACTGAGAGCCCCCCTGGTGCCCTGCTGTAATATCAGGGAGTTAAGCTGAGTAACAGCAAGAAACCCTGGAGAGAGATCAGGATGCTGCTGCACAAAATGCTGCACAGGCACACGATAAAAGTGACAGACCCTGCCCCAAAATCTTCCAGGTAAAGCCAAGAGGAAACAGATGGAGACAGGAAGCAGGCTCTGAGGAAGTGCCAAAGCAGTCTGAAGGTCAAAAGTCTGCCCAGGCCTGGCTTTTGGGAAGCCTGAGCTTGCAGAAGGGTTCAAAAGGAAAGGAATAAGCATGGCTTAGGGGTGGAGCAGTGAGAAGACAATCACAGGCTCCCCCTGGAAAACTGAAACCAGTGGGATGAAGATGATGCATGTCCACAAATCCATGCAAGGCTGGTGCCCATGTGTTCAGGGTGATTCTTCATGTGTTTCTCCTTATGTGTTTGGATTGTACAGTCAAATCCTATATGCTTGCATGTGGGAAAATAATTAAAGATTAATGGATGTGTTCAGCACAAGAAAATTCTAATTATGAATAGGCTGAGTTCTTCAGCTTAGAAAAATGTTAAGGACACATATATAGGACAATGTGAGAATAATTTCCATAAGATTGGTATTGGTTAAAGGCAAATATAAATTCCACTATTTATGACTCTTCTCTTGAATGGTTGCTTTGGGTTTTTTGGGGGTTTTTTTTGCTCTTTTGGTTTTTTTAACAGTATTTCCTTATTTCTTTCCTTTCCTCCCTATTCTCTCCATGCCATGGTTGAGGAATTGCCACCATTAATATTTCATAACCTCCAGAGTATGTGCTAAAAACATAGAAACGTAGAAACAAATCACCTTTTGGTGTTAATGTAATATTGCACAAAGAAGGGATGAGACTTTACGGGGGGAGAAAAGGGGCAGTAAAAATGTGTCTGGCAAAGAACATTGAGAGTTTTTAAACAGTTTAAACAATTTTATCACATCCTGTAGTGACTTATTAACAGTGCCTTCAACCTTTATATATTCCAATAACAACTCGATGTCTTCATCTTATCTTATGGAACTATAATTGGCTGAATCCAGGTACCAGTGCCTGGAGGCCATAGAACCTTATAGACTTTAATGGCTCATTAGGTATTTATTCACTTTAACTTCAACAGCTCAGCCATTTGTGGAAAATGAGCCCTTAAAATAGAATTAGATTTTTTGGTTTTGGTTTTGTTTTTTTACGTAAACGTAGCGTATAACTTGAACTGCCACTGAGTTTAAATTTCCAGATCTGCCAGTTTAATTTGGCTTTGCTCTCTTCCCTTTTCAAAATGGGTTGTGGCTTTGTAATAACTTCTTATGTTGAAGAACAATGCTGGTGGTACTGTGCACTTCTTGAATTAAACAAATGCTTCCTTTAGTTAAAAACCAAGCCAGCCCCCACTAAATGTGTGGCTAATGTCTTTTGATAACTCATGCTGACAGGTGTCATCTCTGCAGGCTCCTTCAAGCCTTTAATCATCAGAAAGCAGAGGCTGGAGGGGTCCTAATTAATCTGAATTTTAGCCAGGGTGGTGGGTGGTTCTACTTTACTGTTCAAAACAGCGTGAGCCTGGTGCTACACACATGGTGCACCTTGGGTTGTGTCCAAAACCAGAAAAAGAAAAAAAGAGAGAAAAAGGCTGTAAAAGGTAGCAGAGGGTGGGGAGGATGTGATGGTGAGTTCCTTTAAAGGTTCTAGCTGACCTCACTTGGTGTGCTGAACAGGGAAAGCCCGTTCTCCTCTTGTACTCACTGACCTGGAAGGCCCAGCGCAGAGAAAAATGTGTTTTTTTCCTGAATTAAAAAAAAAAATATATGGTTGTGTCAATGAAAATGTACCATAACTACAATGTTGTTGAGTGGTTTTGTTGCAAATTGCTCTGCAAGGAGAATTTCTCTTGGCCTTAAAAGAAAGATCACTTCTATAATGGGGTGGATCACTTTTTTGTGTAGAAGTCCCTGGTAGGTCCTCAGTGCATGCATGTTTTGCTGAATTTTGCTCTTGTCCTTCACTGCCCAGCAGTGCCACATGAAGTGGGCATGGGCTTGTGAAAAAGAAAATTATGTGCAGGATGCCATGGAATTTAAGGCTGCATTTGGCTTCTTGGGCATCCAGGGTCTCTGTGGGCAGGGAGAGCTCCTGCTCCTTGGGATGCTGGCTCAGGTAGGTCAGTGATAGTGACAGGTGAACATTCTGTTCTAGAGCCAAGCTGCCCAATTTTCCACCCTAATAAATCTATTTCTTTCCCATGTCATCAGGCTCAGGCTCCACAGCCTAAGGGAAGTTTTATTTCATGAATGCATAAAAAAAATCTGGAAATTGCTTTTAAGCTGACATTTTTTCGTGTTTCCTTTTGTTCTCTTCCGTTATTTGGAATGGTCTGAAAATGTCTATATTTGCTCTACTTTTGTTGAACAATACACTGTGTATTTTGCTGGGGGAGGGTGGCTTTGCAAAGAGAAAAATTATAAAACTCTTAAAATACTCAGGAATGAAAATGGTGCCTTTAATATGAGCAGATTGTGATGGACTCTGAGTGCCAATGGGAGCTGAGGGCTAAAATAAAGCGTTGTGAGAGTTGTGGTGTAAAGAATGAACAGGATGAAGCTGGGGAAAAGCTGCTTGTTCCTCCGTGGAGAATTGAAGGAGCAGTAAAATACTGAGAGGCTCTGTCTGTTCCAAAGGGATCATTAAGGTGAGTTTGTTACTTTAATTTACTTAGAGCGGTGCTTAAGGACGATTTGTTCCCGATTCCCCCTGCCAGCTGAAGCAAATGGTTTTCTTTCCTTTTCCTCCCTTTCCCCCCCCACCCCCCGATGAGACCACAGGAGGTTCTGAAGGGAATGGCCGGAGACAGGAGCCTGGCTCCTCAGGCAAATCCCCTTTCCATCATCCCCTGCTGCCTCCTGCACGCTGAGCAGTGCCCACGGCTCCTCACACCCGATTCGAATTGATTCCAAACCAGCGCCAGAGGAATGCATAAGCAGTGAGCTCTGTTTTGTGCTGGGGACTTGGTTGCCCTTTCCTTTAATTGTGGAGTTTCCCCTGCTCTGGGGATGCTCCCATTGCCCAGCACCTTTGACAAATTGTCTATATTGTCTAGATGAAATATCCATTATTGTCTATATGAAATGTCCATTATCGTCGATATGAAATGTCCTTTATTGTCGATATGAAATGTTTCTTTGAATTATTTTCTTTGAAAAGTGATATATGCACATAATTAATGCCTGGACGGCTCTTAAGACTGTCCCTCACCCCTGGTAACATTGTCCAATTTAGAAAAGGTGCCTTGATGTTTAATTCCTGCAGACTCCTGGGCTGATGGCGGTGAAGAGATGGCAGGGACAGCAGGGCCAGGGCTGGGGCTGAGACTCACCCCCATCCTGCCCAATCCCACACGGGGTCAGACAGAATGGACCCCGCATCACGCAGGGAACAGAGGAACCACAGTCCCCAAACCTCCTCCCTTTCCCTTCCATGATTTCCATTCCAAGAATCATTATTAGGATAATGGTTCTTCCGGGACAAGGCACCGCTAAATCAACATTTCTTCCTAACAAACCCCAGTATTGCACAGAGATTACCTCCTGAGCTGGGCCTGCCTCTGCTTTGTGAAAGGAGCCGTGTTGACACAATATATTTAGACTTGTGTAATGTGTTTGACTCGGCGCTGCACAACATTCTGATTAAAAACAATTATCTCCGCACAGGGTCGGCGTGGCACATATTAAACATTCCCAAAGTGCCTGCATGACAGCTTGCAGAGGGAGCTCCACATCTGGAGGCAGCACTCGGGGGAAGTTTCCAGGTCCCTCTGGGCTCTCACCGTGGGCTGGGCACAGAAACCCCAGTGAAGTTTTGCTGGCTGCGCTGGTTTGGGCAGGGAGGGAGCTCATTTTCCTCTGTGTTTGAACTCAGTGCGAGGGTGATGGGGGCAGCACGCTGATGGTTTTGGTGCTTGCTGAGTGGTGCTGACCCTAAATCAGGACTTCCCTGTGGCTCTGCAGTGAGGAGGTGCAGGAGGGGCCAGGAGGGAGCACGGCTGGGAGAGCTGGGCCAAAGTGGGAGAGCCCACAGCTCAGAACCTCCTGCCCAGTACAGGAACTGGGGGATTGGTCCTGGGACAGCTGGGCATTGCTCAGAGGTTTGTGGGAAACTGTATTGGGCATCGCTTGGTTTTGTAGGGGCTTATCTCTCTCTCCCTCTCCTTTTTACTACAATTTAATCAGTAGTAGCAGCATACTTTGCTCTGTTTCAATTATTAAAGTGTTTATATGTCTTCATCTTGACCCATGAATTTTTCCATCTCCTTTTCTCCCCCAGTTCTGCTGAGGCAGAGCACTGAGGGAGCAGCTCAAGGCCAACCCACCACTGCTTCCTTTCTGAAAAGCTTCAGAACAACTTGCTGATGTGGAAAACTCAAGGTAATCATGGTATTATCCAGCTGGAATGAAGGTCCTGATGTGCTTTGATTAAAGCCCACGTGAGGGAACAGCTTGTGTGAGGCACAGCAGACATTTCCTTAATTTAACAAGCCAAGGCAGGATGAGATCCAGTTAATTTTGCTTAAACTATAATGACTCATTCCAATCGAAGTTATGGCCCTGGAGGTCAGTGGAAAAATAACTGCCCTGTGTTGACTTTGAGCCAAAACACAGTAACTCAGGGTCTGAAGGCAGGATGGGACCTGTGGCAGAAAACTGGAGCCAGCAGAAATTCCAGTCAGGCTTCAGGTGCTAAGATTTCACACACAGACCTGTAGAAGAGTTTTCATTATTTCATTTTATAATCTTTCTTAAGACCTGTCCTAGCTCCTACCACAAAACATGCTCAGGATGCAGGAGCTACCAAGTGATGCATTTTGACCTGGATTCTACTGGAAGTCACATAGATTAAAGTAGTTTTCCCTTCTGGTATAAAAATTCCATGAGGCTGAATGAGATCACAGCCTGCAATGACAGTGTTCACTGTCTCCTAGCACCAGCAATGATTAGAAGCAGAATTATAGTGCGGTGATTTCATGTCAGAGGACAGTGCTTTATTAGAGTTTGATTTACTTAGCAATTTAAGTACACTGAATCAGAGCAGGGGAAAGTGCTTTAGAAGTAATTTTTTTGTTAGCTCGGTTGTTTTTGTTTTGTTCTGCCTTTATTGTGACCTTCATCAGTCTGTAAGGGCTCCTGGAAAACAGGAATTGTGGTTTTTTTCTAAGTTGTGATTCACCTAAATGTAGTACTGGTGGAACAGCAATGTGCCAAGGGGACAGAGAAGGTTTAAGGGATGTGGAAAGAGCTGATGACCTAAGTGTGAACATGGAATGGGTTCTTCTCCTGATTCCCATGAAGATGGTAATAGCTACTCTCGATTAGCAGCTGCCTGCTGTTGAGTCACGTTTAATTACTCAAGTGGGAATTTTTATCCCCTGATTTTTCCATGTATGGGGTAAAGCTGGTCTGATTTAGGAGCACAGGTACTGCAGAGGGTCCAAAGGAAAGAGCTGAACATCTCCAAAGGTGATTCTGCTGCCATGGGTTCCTGAGGAAGGCGGACTGACACGACTCCTAGAAATACCTGTGTCACCACGAATGGTGAGGTGCACTCTGATCCTGGCTCTGAGACTGAGCAGAGGAGCTGCTCAGAGCTGGTGTGGCCAGCCCTGTCCCTCTGCCTGTGGATTCTCACTCCCTGCTGCCCATTCAGCAGCTCCAGCTGTTTGTGGAGCTGTGGGACAATCCCTGCCCTCCTCTCTGCTCCAAGGCTGGGATGGAAGGATGGGAGGGGCTGGGCAATAATCAGGGCAAGGTGAGCAGGCAGGGAGGGGAGGGGGTGCTGCTCAAGAAATCTTTAACTTCCCATTAAGGCTAATTTATCCTTTTTTTCACGGGCACAGAAATTCCCATGCAAACACATCCTCTGCTATTGCATTTTCTGTCAAATTAACCCCCCTGCACCCCACCCAGGGGTACCACTGGTGTTCCTTGGGCCCTGTGACACCACATCTCAGGGAATGCATTGCCCTTGGGGCCACCATGGCTTAGTTAAGCAGTATTTCTGCGTGTTTGATTACCAATTTGAGTTAATTAATGGGCTGCATGTGATCTCTATTAATTAGAGGCTGCTCAAGACTTGATAAAGTGTGTGTCCTCCTAGCACAGCATAATGGCTACACAGAACCCCTACAAACTGTGGCTAATTAGAAGTGCATTAGGATTTCAGTGTTTAAGGGGTGAGGAAAAAAAAGATAAAATACCTTTTTTTAATGGTTGTAAAATGGTTCTAAGAAAAGCCTTCCATGAAGTGAAGGTAAGGATGGGGTATTTTTAAAGATGAAATGATTTGGTAGAAACAATTTTTCCCTAATTTGACAGCTTTGCTCTGACTGTGTTATCTGTGGGAAGAGCAAGCTTTGGATGGAAAAAAAGAAAGGCAGGGGTGATACATTGCTTCAGTGGAGGAGAGGAAAGACAGCAATCAATAGTTGCTATTTCCTGGAATTTGATAGTGAGCCCTACCTAAATTAAACTCCCGTGAGGGCTCAGCTCCCACTCTCACAGCCCCAGCTCGGGGCAGAAATCCTTGTTCTGTCCTGAAATTAATGTTTCCTGCTCATTGTCCTTGGTTTCAACCCATTTGATGCTGCACTTAGAGGCAAACCCTGCCCAAACCCAACCACACGTTTGAAAATAGGGGCAACTAATTAACCTTTCATTGGTAGTGTGTGTTTTCTTATTTTGATCTGCCTGCCAGTAGAGCTGAGAGCAGGATTATCAGTTCAGTCTCAGCTCATGCCATTTTGGCTCCGGCACTCCCACAAAGATCCTGTGGTTGGTGCGGGGTCCAAGCAGCAGAATATTTGTGTTGCAATCATAGAAACTTCCACTTTTTTCTGTTTGTTGATCCAAACCCTGAAGTTCTTTGCCCTTTTCCTGGCACAGCTGCCCTTACAGCCTTTGAGAGTTTAGGTTGAGCACAGAGAAGGTCTTTGTTCCACTGGGTTCCATAAAACTCTTAAAAAAATAATAGCACTGAGCACTAAAGATAAAGGTTAATATATTTATTATTTACACATATGTAAATTATACATAATATTTAATAAAATTAAAATTTTATGAACTGTGTGGAGCTGGCCGTGTTTAAATGAGGGTTTTGCTCTTTCCCTCAGCTGTGTGGAGCACAGAGCCCTTCTGCACCATTAGGAATTGGGTGTTTACACTGATTCCCTACAGCACCACTTGAACTCTTCAACTCCTCCTCTCCCAAGGATGAAATCCTGTGGCATGGAAACTCCAATGCAATGGTAAGCTCAAATATAGATGTGAAATTAATATCAAAGCAGATTAGGGAGTATTTGCTCAGCTGTTGTCTATCCAAGTCACTTTGCAGGACATTGAAAGAGCAATCAGCTTCGTTTTAGGAGGGATGTTTCACTTAGCAAGCAGCTTGACTAAGATGCAAATGCAGCTCTGGCTATGTTTAAAAAGGGGGCTGATCGTGATTCTTTTAATCTAAGGCCTCGTTTCAAATGACTGCAGGAAATGGAATAGTTGCTGGGGAAAAGGTAAGCATGTGCTGTGTGGACAAAGCATTTGCCTGGATAGATAAAAAGCTTTAAAAAAAGAAAAAAAAAAATTGAGGAGAACCGGAAAAAAAACCAGCAAAAAAGGACGAATTAAAAAACCCCTGGCATCTCAGTAGGACATAAGATTACCCAATATTTCTTCCAACAAAGCAGGAGGAATGATTCCCAGCACTGTTGACTCAAACCATCATAAAAGATGTTTTTAGTACATTGTAAAAGCAAGATCAACTTTTCCAGTTCCCTGCAGAAACAAGTGCCAGCCTTGAAGCACAGCAAATTCCTCCTGATCTGAATTCTTTTCCTCACACCTCCCTGCTCACAAAACTCAGGCATGTTCAGAGGACTTCATTCCTCTGCGGATCCAGCTGGGCCGAGGGGGGTTCTCCCTTTTCCCTGGAATAGAAAGGAGGGAAGGGCCAAGAACGGTTTAGAATTCCCCTGTGCCCCACAGCCCCAAGGGGGACAGCCAGGGCAGGTGGATGAGTACTGAGGATGATGCCTTCTCTGGGGCTACCTAAAAACAGAGGCCAGACAAAATGAAGGGAGTAAAAAGCAAATATATTTACTGAAGGGCCTTCAGGTACATTCTGGGCAGATGAAGCCCCCCAGGGGCTGCACCCAAAAATGGACAACGGGTCACTGGTTTTCACACTTTTACAAGTTTGGTCCATTTATGTATTGGGGGTTAATCTTCCAATTACAGCTTCAGGTAATGAAGTCATTTACCCCAAGTTTGTTGCCCTCAACTCACTTCTGTTTGCATTTCTTGGGGCCTGAGGCAGTGAGGGGTCCTTGATTCTCAGGCCTGGAGAGGAACTGTGTCTGACCAAAATGAGAAAGCAGCAGCTAATGCTGTATATGGAGTTTAGAGTGATACTAAAGAATTGCAGGATTACAAATATATGAAAAATATAACAGCTAAAATCCTAAAGCATCAAGGAGGAATTAATTCTGGGAGCTGAGAGCAGGAGGAGGCAGGAGCACAGAGCTGCACTTCCCAGTAGATGGCTCCGTGGTATTCCAGACCTGGCTTGGTCTCCATCAAACCTTTTAACTCCAAACATGCACCAAGCTTTGCCTTTTCTGTCGGGCACAGCTGTCACACTGAGGCATCTTCTTTTTTTCATGATTACTGCTTTTCCCTCTGATCATAACACCAGAAACTTCCACGGTGGAAACCCAGGACACAGAATAATCCAGCCCTGGGCTGAGTGGGGACCAACAGCTGATTCAGCCTTACTGAAATATTGGCTGCACATCTAACCAGATAAAATTTAACAAAGCCAATTAAAGCCTTCAGCATAATGCAAGGACACTTCATAAATGGTATTCCCAGATTCAGAATTTTTGTTCTTTTGTTGTTTGGGGTTTTTTTATTTATTTTTTTTTTTTACAAAAAGGACAATATGGGATTGATGAGTCTTGTTATTTTGCCTATAAAGAGAGGTCTTAAATGCTTACAAAAGCCTGCCAAGTGCAGCCATTCAGTTCTACACCACAGAACCAGATGAGTTTTGCTCGAGTTATAAAATGCATTAATTCAAGATTATACCCCTGTATGCTGTGGAACATATGTAGGTACAGCACAAAGCTGACAATTTGTCAGGCCCTATTCCAAGCCCTTCTCATGAAGAATGAGGTCCCATTTGGATCAATTACAAGTGAATAGGCATTACACGCTGAAAATCATGCCTTTGTTGCTTAACAGTGCAAAATATTGTTGGTGTAATTATTTTTGTGCAGTCCTCTTGCCCTGTGGCATGGATCCAAACGTGATTCCAGCTCCACCTGGCTCTAACCCAAGCCCACTCCACATGAGGCCCTCAGGATCCTAATTCTCTCATTCAACTGACTATGACCAGTGTCTGGGTGGTTTTGGTTCAACATAGACTGGTACGTGCAGGGAAATCCAAATATTTTTCCAGTGTCTGTGGTGTTCTCCAAAAATTGGCCACGTCTCCTGTGCCGTACCAGTTCTTCATGAGTTTCTCCTTTGTATTTGCTGCTTTAAAGCTCTGTATTCCTGAGTGTCATTATGTGACACTATTTCTCCACTTTGGCCCCTGATATTTTTGAGGTTCTTTGATGATTTTGATTTTAAAGCTCTGGTTACACACAAGCAGCCAAACTACCCAGCTTTCCTCAGAAATAACTTGCAAGAAATGCCTCTTCATGCTACACAACATAAACAATTGCTAAATATGCAGATCAGGAAAACTAATGATGTGTTATGCTACAATGTTTTAAATGTCTTAATTTAGTTTATAGGCACTCCAAAAAAAAAAAAAACAAAACAAAACACCAACCCATTTAAGGATCCAAGCATCAATAACATGAGTCTGCTCTAGCTGAGTAATCACCACTTGGTGATGAATTCTTAAATATTAATTTGCTGGATGCCATTCATCATGTGCAACAGTGAAGGCAAGGCAAAATCAAGGCTGCAAAAGGAGAGAGAGGTTTTTTTTTTTTCAGAGTTGCCACTCTTTAGGCTGGCATGTCCCCCTGTCCCTGCCATCCATGGATCTGCCCCAGCTCCCAGAGCCTGTTTGCTGGCAGGGGAAAGGCTGAGGTGCCATGCCTGTGTCCCCTTCTGAGGTGCAGGAACCACGCTGGGGTGCTGCTGGGTGGGAGCAGGAGGTGTGCATGTCCCACAGCTTTATCAGTGTGCTCCTGGATTACGGCAGCATTCCTTGTCAGGTGGCCAAAGGAATGCTGAGCGGTTGAATTTTGAACTCCTGAAAGAAGTGCAGCTCCTGTTGGTGGAAGGGTCAGGGAATATCTCTGCAGAACAGCTCCTCTGTGGACAGGGCGTGTTTGCAAAGTGCCCCAGATTAGATAAAATTAATTACTCTAATCCAGGTTAAGTACATTAAATTAGAGATTTTGACCCAGCTAAATTGAGCTGAGGGAGGCCAGACACTAAAGGTATTTCAGGTGCAGCCCTCTACAACAACCCTGTCTCGTAGGCTGTAGGAAAAAACCCAAGCATTTAACACTGACTCCTGAAGTGTCATGTTTAAAACAGATCTAAGGTGATTCCTCGTGCTTTTCCTCTAGGAAAACTTCACTCCTTGGACTTCCTCCCTTCCTTGTCCTGGGAGAGAGGCAATCAGGACCTAAGGCAGGAGTGCAGGAGGGAAATGTGATTTATTTCATGCACCCTGAAAATAAAAGGAACTGATTTGGGGAATTTTCTCCTGTGATGAGCAGTATTGGTTGGGTGGGGGGTATTTTAATGCACAGCTGCTTTTTGCAGCTGTGGTCATGGTTGTGCTGTGGTCACACTTTTTTAGGGTTTTGCTATGGTCACTGGGTTTGCAGATCTCTGGCTTGAGAGACAGGGAAATGTCAGGCCTGGTGGAAAGTTTTTGTTCTGCTATTAAGAAGTTTTCTACAAGTACCCCAGTATGATTAATAGACAATTCCAGTACACACTGGCGTGGAAAACACAAAGACTTCTGCTTTTGCTTATTGGTGTGGGATTATTGAGAAGTGATTTCAGCCACTCAGGGCCTCAATTAAAGTGACAAGTCTCCACAAAGCCTGTGATGTTACAATACTTAGTGGCAGAAATAGGAAAAAAAAATCACTCCCTTTTCATTGTCTTCCTGTTAAAATGTGTCCATTTGACAGGAGAGAGGCATCAGGGTGGGCATTTTCATTCATTTGGAAAGCGGTGGACACCTAAAACCAAATGAGAGAGAATGCCCACTCATTTTCTATCTTTCACAAGAGTTTATTCAGTAGTAAAATAGAGATAATTCCAGCTACGTTCTCGTGGGAGTTCTGTGGAGTGCAGGGGTTTTCCAGGGTCCTTCAAGGATTTCCTGCAGAGTTTTCCATGGTTTATAAGCCAAGCTATGAGTCCATGGGGGGAGTTGTGTGCTTGCAGCTCTGTACCAGGTTTTGGCTCTCCTCCCCTTCGGGCTGCAGATGGTGAAGTTGATGACAAAACTGCAGGTCAAATCTGCTGGAGAAGTTTCTCCACATGGGCTCAGTTTTCCCATCCGTGGCTCTTTCTCAGAGCATTCCTGCCCACCTTTGCTTGTGCATTCCCTGCCTGCTCGTGCTTCCCACCCCCAGCCAGCGAGAGCACCCAAGATTTGTGCCACGAATCCATTCTTTTATTAAGGAGTTGCTGATGGAGGAGAAATCACATTCTGAATCATCATTTCCTCCAAGAGCAAAGTCTCTTAGGAGCAAAGATTGCAAAATGAAGCAGCACACTCAGACCTTTCACACCCTGTGCTCCTCGGGCTGGTCCCCCGGGGAACCAAGTTTTCCTTCAATCCTGCTTCACCCACTTGGGGAGTTGTTTATTTTTCTTTAGCACAACATTTTTAAATGATACTTAATCACACCAAAGAGCTTTCTTTTCCTCAGACAAATTGTGTATTTACATACAATTCTCTAATTGCTTGCAACATGTTGTCTTCCAAGTGTAACACCTGCTTGGGGAGGCTGCTAATTTAGATATAACAAGATAAATGGTGGAGTTCTGCATTTTGTAAGGAAGGCAGAAGAAAAGTAATTTAAAAAATATAATTAATTAGGATTACATAATAATAGGGATTTTTTTTTTTTCATATTCCATGGCAGCTTTCATAGAAAATGATTTATTTTCCTACTGAAGAAAGGAAAACTTCTGTGAAAATTTAGCCTTATTATAGGACAGAAATGAGAAAGAAAAATCATGCCTCCTGTTTAAAAATTAAGAGCCTTTAAAGACATGGAGTTTTACAGCCAAAAAGGAGCCTATTTCTTGGTGCAGGAGGATCAAGGAGGAAGAGCTCTCTTCTCCCACTCTCCCTCTGCATCCTCGAGCTTTTCTTTCCAGCCAGCCCTGTGCCCACCAGAGCTATAATGGAACTCACTGGGTTTTCCATCTCTGCTTTTTGCTTTCTTTCCTTTTCCCAGCCTTCACTGCAGAGGCCTCTCCAAAGCCTTTTTCTTCCATTTGAGGCCCCCTGCACGGTGCAGTGGGGAGTAAATGTTCTTTGAGGCTCCAGAGGCAAGGCTGGGTAATTGCTGGCGGGTAGAGCTGTGTCTCTCCTGGAGAGATCTTGCAGTTCAGAGCTGCTTCCCTTATTGACAAAAGTGGGTTTCTATTGCCCCTATTCTGCTCATCTCGTTCTGCTCTGTGCGTCATAAACTAAAGGGAATCTTTGGTTCTGGTTGCAAAAATGGTGGAGATGAAGCACAGGGAAGTGGCCCAGGCTGAGAAAATCGTTTTGATTTTCACTAACCACATCTTGTGTGTTGTCTGAGAGAGTTTGTAGGAAATAACTGTGTGGGGATGTTGTTTCGTTTTTTATTCCTACCATTCAATTTCATTTGTGGCTTTTCTTCCTCCCTAGGATGTGACTTTTCTGAGTATCTAGATGTGCTTCACAATTTGCTGTCCTCTCAAGCTTGTACATATTTAAATGTAGTTTGTCTCCTTTATTAAAATGGAGGGAAAATAGGATTCCACTCAGTCCAGGTGGATGGGTTCTCACCTCCAAGCTGAGTTTTGGTCCATTCCCTGAGTTGGAAACCCAGTTGGCTCCAGAAATGTTTTTCCCTTTTGCCTGTGGCCTCATTATCTGTTCTTCACATCATTATGAGCCACAGATTCTCAGCTGTGCTTCAAATCCTCAGCCTCCCATCCTTAAACCCCCAGAGCATTCCCAGCTCCCGGCAGCATCCAGCTGTGCCCATCCCCTCCCACTCCCACACCTCACCTGAGCTGGTTTTAAAGGAAATGTGACAAAACCTGATACCCAAACTCAGCCATCACAGAAAGGGAAAGTTTAACTGATCTTTGCAGATGCGCATAGGAGTCCGAAGAGAACTCAGATCCTGAGTTTTCAGCATTTGCTTCCACCATGGAGAAGCCCTGTGCCTGTAAAGATGACTCTGTTAAATTCACTGCAGTGCCTTTGATAACTGTGCTGTGACAAATTGTAATTATGCCACACAATGCAGGGTTCTGATTGTATTTACAGAATATTTACAGAATTGTGTAAAGTTGCTTCATATATATATATATTATTTTTTTTCCCTTGAGGAAGATATTTCATTTTACATCTGGGTCTGGCTGAATCCTAAATGAATACATATGGAAGGTGCAGGAGGGGGGCTGTGGAATAACAGATGCTTTTTCTTTGTACTTGGAGTCCAGTCTGTGCTGTAAGCAAGCAAGCAGCTTTGCCACCTGCAGCTGTTTGCAAGCCAAAATGAAATGAGCTGATGTTCTCTGCCCTATTCCAAGCATACAGGTGTCCACTGGACGGGAAGGGCTATTGCCATTGGCAGGGCTCTTGTGGTGCAGCACAGAGCCCGAATGGCTCTGTCTGGAAATTGCCCTTTGCTCTGCTCTGTGCCTCAGCTCGGGCCGTGCCTCGTTAACAGCGAAACAGTTTCTGGTTTAATGGTTCTGCTTTGGCAATGAATATGGTTCAAAGTTCATTAAATCACTGAGATCTGTTTATTGACTTCAAAAGCCTTCAAACGAGGTCTTGAACTCCTTTTTGGGGAAGATACAGAGCTTCACTTGCAAAAGGTACTCCAGCCTCCCTCCATCCTCACCCATCTTCTGGCCTCTGACTGCATTGTTACCTACATTTTTTAAAATAATAGCATGGTTAGGGCTGGAAGAGACTTTCAAATGTCCCAACCCCCCACTGTAATCAGCTTGGAAACCTTCAAGTGGGTCAGGCTGCTCAGAGCCAACCTGACCTGGAATGTTCCCAGGGCTGGGGCATCCACCCCCTCTCTGAGCAACCTGTCCCAGGGCCCCACCACCCTCACAAAAAACTTCTTCCTCACATCCAGTCAGCACAACCTGCTGGAATTTTGCTGTGGGAAGAATGCAGTGCTGTTGAAATGGAAACCTTCCTTGGGGAATGTATTTGCTAGTTCTGACAGGAAGCGTTTCAGGTGTAAAGCTGAAATGCTTCCTGGTGCATTGGAAATCCTTTCCATTGGTGCGTTCAGAAGAGGAAGCAAGGCAGTGATCACTCTCTTGCCTGCTTTATCCATCAGTCAGGATTCCTCTGACTGGGAGGGTAGGAGGTTTCCATGCTGACAGGACACAAAGTTTCATTCATTAGTGATTAATTATAAGCATATTCATGGACCAGAATAATCTGCCTTTCCTCCTTTTTGTTGCCTGCAAGATTCTAAGTATTATCAAATTACTTTGTGATCCCTGCCCTCTCCACTCACTTCACTCCAAAAATCTTGGACTCTTGCTACTGTTATTTTTTTTTTTTTTTTGAAACTTAAAAAAAGTTCAAAAAAAGGGGTTAGTTACTGAATTCAGCTCTGAAAGCGAGATTTTAGAAGTCTTATAACTTTTCTTATACTGTCATTAAATCTGGAGAAAGGTGACTATGATTTCAGCTGCTGCTCTTTTAGCTTTATTGTTGGCTTCTGAGCAGGACTGAAGAGACAAAACAGACAGAAAGCAGCACCAGCTGAGAATCCCCTCCACTGAACGGTGGCCCAGGCCAGAGGTGAGAGAACTGGGAAGCAGAGGCAGTGCAGCAGCAAGGGAATCAGCACAAGGAGGAAGTGTGGCTGAGGCGAGAGAGAAAAAAGAACCACCAGCCATGCAAATCAGGACAGATATGAGGAGAAAAACACACATTGATGCCTTGGAGTTAACAGGGACTCATGAAAATCATGTCATCGTTGGCTTGGAAACCCCATCAAATGCACTTGGCAGAAGGAATTTATTTAGGCATAGCTTCAGAAAATCCCACCGAGGATCCATTCTGACATGTGAACACTCTGCATTATTTCCCAGCACACAGGGGGCTTTGGGAAGCCTCGTGCTGCACAGCAGAAGAATTCTCTGTGTCTCAGGAGCCCCTCTTCCTGTGCCCACTGGGACTCTGACAATGCAAAAGACTTGGGAAAGGCTGCTTGCCTTGCTTGTGCTGTGAAGTGAGCATCTCACAGAGAATACCTGGATTGTTTGCATTGGGCATTGGAGGGTGGTTCAGCTGGCTTACTGCTTCCTGGTTTATTCCCATAAAACCACTTAATATAATTGTGGGGACTGAGCCATGGGGAAACGGGCCACGACTCTGAGTGTGCCTGTCGACACCACTGCCCAGTTTTGGTCCCTGGTACGAATTTCATTAGCTCAGAATGCACAAGCGCAAGTCTCAAGCAGCAATCAATACTTCACTAATACTCCATGAAGCCTCACACCGTACATTTCCCTAAGTGATTAAAACTTGTGCTGTGCTAAATCAGGATGGGGACCAACAGTGCTGTGCAGGGCATTTGTCAGCACTGCCTGAGCATTGCTGAAGCTCAGACAGAGCTCAAGAAACTGCAGCAAAACAGAGCCACTGAGCAGGAACTCTCGCCTGAAGTGAGGGAATTCTACTCCAAGTTTCACTGGGTTTTGTTGTTCTCTTTTTTTATTTGTTTCTTCTTTTAGGGATGGCACTGATTGTGGAAACAATCAACCCCCTTGTCAGCTGCACCCATTTCTGTGCTCTGAGACTCTTGCAATTCAGTTACTCAGAACAGTTCTTTTGGAAGACCAGTTCTGTGGTTATTTCAGTGATTCAAATCTGTGTGGGAAATGACTGCTGTGCTCCTGACCTCCAGAGACATCTGTGACTCAAACCTTTCCCATTTATGATGTGATTATCCTGGCCTCATGGTCCCATGGTCTGCAAGACAGCTGGGATGGATCACATGGGACATCACCAAATCCACGTAACCAGAGCTGCAGCTCTTTGCGCAAATTTCCGCAGGATTTGGATCAGCTCCTCAAAAAAAAAAAAAAAAAAAATTTCTCCACCT
>WAAG01054312.1:21961-45322 GCA_013390105.1 Tichodroma muraria | reverse complement strand
AAAAAAAAAGAGTTTCTCCATCTGCAAGCAGAGTCCCCATCTCCCAGACCGTGCAGCATCCCTTGGAAGTATTTGTAAACACTTCAGCACTTTCATTGCTATGCTGCTGCCTGTCCAGTCCTCCACAGAAATCCATTCTGATTTCCCATTTCTGCAGGGATGTTTGCTTATCTTCTTTCAGCTGCCTTGGCCTTCAGGAAATTGAAACAGAAGGGCTCAGACCCCCTGCCAGAGATTTTGTTTCACAGTGCTCTGGTGCTCTTTATGGCTGAATGATGAATAGCAATTTAATTATGCTTGGGAGCCGTGGCTGAGTTTTCTTTTGTTAAATCAGAAGTGTGGAAACGAGTTCCAGCTACTGTTAAAAAATTGTTACAGTACTACCATAAAATACAGAATTTCCACTGTACATGGCTTGTTCTACAGCCCTTCTAAATTGAACTCAATTAAGCTGCATGTCTCCTCTGCTGTCAGAGATATAAAACTGCTCCAGCCACATGTGGGATGTGGTAATGCATTAAATCAGGAGATTGTCAATACCTCTACACCATGTCCTAAGGTGCCCTTTGCTGCAGCTCCTTTTAAATTAGTGTGAATGGCTGCAGGTGTAATAAATACATCTCTATATTCAGGACATTTGTTATGGAATGGAACCAAGGGTACACCATAATTTTGCTGCTTTAAGTCTTGTGAGCAATGTTTGTGAGCAGAGATGGATAAATGATCACTGTAAAATTCCTTTTGTGGAACAGGTGAGGATCCTTTATGCGGACCGATTTTGTTTGAATTTTGTCTTTCTGTGGAAATATTACAGACAACATATGCTTCTGAAATAACCTGGTGCATTTCCAGAGATTTCAGTGAAGTTTCATCCCTTCACATCGGCAGAAAATTTGAAGTTGTTTTGGGAAAAGAAAAACAACAGAGCAAAACATACAAGAACCTGATGCAAAATTCCTTTAAATTCTCAGTGACCTCCGTGGGCACTTCATGAAGCACTAACATTATTCATAATATCTGGTTTTGAGTACTTTTCTCTCTCTTATTGCTGCTTCCTTCCCCACACCCCTTAAAATTTACTAAGCAACACTGGTATTGAAATGGTATTTCCTAATATATGTGCTCTGACTGACAAAATGTCAGTAGGCTGTTAATCAAAAAAACCAAAAAAGAGGCAATTTATTTATTTCTCCCTGCAGAAGTGGGAGGACATGAAAAGCCCCATTGTCAGCCACCTCCCAGAGTAGGCAATTAAGGAGCAGCAGTGTACTATTCGCATTCAGAGCATAATTCAATAAATACATACTGCATGCTCACATTCCACAACTGGCAATTACACACAGATGCAATCAACAGGTCTTTTCCAACATTTTTACAAACCTCATTGGGCTGCATAGAAACCTCAGAGGGGAGCACTGATGCCTTAAGTTTTAGCTTTTATATATTTTAGATCCTGTGCTGTTTTAGTGGGGAGGTTTGGGTTTCTTGTTAAGTGCTACTGAGCTCTCTTCACAGAGCAGGGAGACAAAACAATTCCTTCTCCAGCTTGGGACCAAGGACAACTTTCAGGCCCAAGAATAAAAACAGTGAAGTGAAAAGGAAAAACAAAGAGGATGGAGCTTCACAACCTGAAGCTGTGGTTGGACAATTTCACTCTGATATGCTGATGGACCAGAACTCATAAAAGTGTGGGACCTCGTGATCCGGGGTCCATTTTGTGACCATTTGGGTGCATCTTGGGTGTGTCCCAGCCGGGCTCTTGTGCAGCCCAGCTGTGCCCATGGAGGCCTTTTGATAAATCTCTGCTTTATCCTTCTGCTCTGTCTGGTCTCTGTTCCAGGTCAGCCTCCAGAAGGCATCAGCATTCCCACCCCACACACTCTCTGCTCTAACTCCCAAATAAATTAATAAATAGAAAAATAAAACAGAAAAACATGTGAACAGAAAGGATTTATCTAAGGAATGAATTTAAAGTTCAGCATGACTTCAATCATGGGCAAGTTCCTCAGATGTCACCTTTTAGAGCAGCACCCATCATTTCCCACGGGGATGTGGGAATGTTTGGGGAGGATGGGGTTACTCTGTGAGGCAGAGCATCCCTGTGCCCCGGCTGCTCTGCACTCCCGGCACCCAGGGGATGGCAGTGCTGAGGAGGAGGAGACATGCAAAAGGAGGTTTCCTTCCTCCTCCTCGTGAGTTCAAAGGTGTTGCTCAGAAATGCCATTATTTGCTTGAAATGTGGGAGCAGCAATTCTTGTGCAAACCAAAATATTATTTTAATGCATTTTAACAGCTGTGGAAACACAACCAACACTTGTGGTTCCAGCCACAGTTTTCCCTCTGCACTCTCAGACAGCATCAAACTGATGAAATTGTGATTACAAGATGTGTTGTTTGCTTTTCTGAGTGGTGCAGAGCTCTCCAGTCCCTCCTGATCAGGAGAAAATGAAAGATACAAGAAATCCTGGTGACCCTGAGCAGACCATGAGGGAATGATCTGGGGGGAGTTCATGTTTTGCTACAGTTTTCCTTCCCCTAGCTCTGAAAGTTTGCAGCTTCCTTTTCACTTTCTTGGTTCCAAAGAGAGCAGGGACTTTTCTCACCCTCTACTTCATTTGCTGCGAAATTGATAAAAAGTTGTAGCTAATGGAAGCCTGTGGAACACAGATGGATGAGGCACTGGGAGAGGCATCAGGAGCTCTAACACTGATTTATGGGACAAGTGGCGTGGGGCCACCTGCAGTAAACCACTCGAGCATTGTTCACAATCTTTAAATTACATCCCCAAAGTATTCCAGCTGAATGCTGGAGTCACCAGGCTGTGCCTTCTGCTGCTCCCATTCCTCAATGAATCTTAAATTCCTCTCTGCACAGGGCCCAGCTTTAAGAGGACATTTGGAGGGTAGTAGTCATTTTGTGACAGTCTTTCCCCCTCTGAAATCCACATTTCCGGACCCTTTCATAGTCCCTAGGATACAGTTTTTCTGGGAAAACTCACTGGACTTCATCTTTAGGAGAAAAGCCCTTGGGGTGGTGAACTAGAATACTGATGGACATCTCACTTTTGCACCTGATTGTGCTGAGTTGTGAGTGGGAGCTGTTCCTAGGCCAGGGGCAGGAAATTTTATTTTTCCCAAACTATAGGTAAGGATGTTGTTAGAAACTCATGGGAAGATGGGACATAATATATCCCACAGGGATAAGCTGGTACCAATCTAGTGATGAGCAGAATTATCACCTTCTGGAAGGCAGAGGAAAAGGGACCAGGTTGCACCATGCTAAAAATTGTGCTGAATGCTGTGTTTGTAATTGTGTGTAAATTGTTCAGCCTGAACCAGGAGCAAGAAATGCGTTCCTCTCAAAAAAAGAGATGATTCTGCACCATCTGCTATGAAATGGAATTTTCAGGTACTCAGTGAAATTTTGAGTAAAAGCTGCATTACCTCTGTGAAGGATGGTCCTAAAGGACAGCAGGAGGGAGCAGGAGTGCACTTTGTACTCACAGTCTGGTTCAGCTTCATTCCATAATCTCCTATAATTGGATGTAGTTTTTCTCCACGTCTTGAGCGCTCGTTTAGCTTTGGAAAGGATTTTGTGCTCGATGGGTGGAAGGTGTTCATTAAGCACGAAATATCACTTTGTTTAGCTGATGATTGAGCTGAGGGCCTCGCACAGGTTTATAGCAGAGCACAAACCAAGGCAGAGAGAAAGAAACAATCCTTCAGTTCAATTAGAAGTGAAGAGAGGCGCAGCTTTGCTGCTGAGTCACTGAGCTCCACGAAACGCCCCTCATTTTCTACCTCTCTGCCATCGGAACAAGGGCTGATGCTGTTTACTTCACTTCTGAAATATGCCAGCCTCATGGGCTGCTCTAGCCCCCTTTGTCCCAGCAATCCCGAGGTGTTTGGGGGCTTTCTAGGGGAACCATTCCCCATGGGTCAGATGGTGGCAATTGCTCACTGTGAGCAGGACCGTTCTGGGGTGCCTGAGGCGGGTGGGTGGCCCAGAATCTCAGGTACCCAGGGGTAAAACTGGGCCCAGTGTCCAAAAGTAACAGGTTAGGAGGTCTTTAGTGTTCTCTGAAGAGATCTTTGCAGCTGTGGCAGGGATTTGTTCCTTGGTGATACCCACCAGACCAGCCAGAAGGGTGTGAAACTCTCCAAGGCGTTGGTGGCACGTGGTCTGATTTCAAACTGGAGCACCAAGCCAGCTGTAGAGCAAGGGCAATTCCCTCTGCTCTGAATTGCTACAGGCCAGGCCCCAAATTTTTCTCCATAAAATGTTTCTGAACTGAGCGGTGATGCTGTTCTCCTCACCCTGGCTGTGTGGCCACTGAGCTACCAGCCTTTAATTCACTATAGCTCATCTCTCTGAAATTTCCTCATTTCCCTTTGTTTCCCTAGAAGCAGCCAGCCATAAGCTCATTGATTCAGACAGACTCTTTTAAGGAGCCCCCTACCTCTGCTGTGTCTGTATTCGAGTAGACACAAGGGTCAGTAGTTTTCCACATCACCATTTCCTCCCCATCTCCTGCTCTGCTTCTTCCAGCCTGGGCCAATTTTTCATTAAGGAGAGCTCAGCAGTAGAAAGAACGCATGAGGCAGCAAAGGAGAGTGGTTTTTTCCGTTTCCCACTGCCATAGGATTTTTTATTTTGAAATGTCAGTGCAACACCTGGCATGCTGTTCCTCAGGCCACTGAATTGGTGACTCTCCTCTCTGCTGTCACCAGCTCTCATGGCTGGGGGAAAGACAATCTCTCCCAGTACTCATCCCTCCTAGGCAAAGGTAATGGAAGCCTGAAAGAATTTTCATCCCCTTCTACTCAGACAGTCTCACATGGGGAATTTTATTTTTATTAGAATACAAAAATACTTAAAATTTGCACCATCAGGAGGTTGGCTAAGCACTGCAGTTTATTTCATGCCTTTAAATCAGTGCCAGTGTTAATCAAAATATTTGCCTTGGAGTTGAACAACCACTTTACTGGTTAACCTGGGCTGTTCCCTGAAATACTCACATGTGGATTAATGAAAAGCAGAGCCCCAGGGTTTGATTTGTTCCCGCAGACTTCTATTCTTCCCTTTGTGAGGATGGCAAATGCTAATCCATAACTGGGGACGTTTCTTCCAAGTAATCAAGTGCCTTGTTTGCAATCACTGGGACTGAGCCTGGAGAGGCTCTCGGGCCTGGCCAGGTGATCAGAGGGAATTGCATCCCCCAGCAGAGCTGTGACTTGCAGCTGGTGGGTGGCTATGTCTGGAGAGACACCAGCCTGGCCTCTTGTGATCATCTCTCCACGTTCCTGCTCGTGCAGGGGGTACTGAGTTGAAAGCTTAATTTAGTCCCGGGTGTCTAAAATGTCAGGGGGGAATTCTGGTTCCTTCCACCAGTGCTTGACACAGAGCAAGAGTCACTCTGGGTCGTGGTGAATGGCCACCCTCAGTCTGTGGCAGAAGAGGGACACACATCTCGAGGGGAACCTCAGTGGGATGAAGCACTGAATTAATCCCATTTTGGGAATGCTCAGCTGTACCAGGCTGGGAGGCAGCCCAGGGGCAGAGCCTGAAAATCCTGATTTCAATCCAGGGATTTCAAATCACCCTTCACACACTTTGCTTAGGCCTCCTGGAGAACACCCTCCCAGAAGGAGATGCTGCCATGGGAACAGCAAAAGGAGCCCTTTAATATTCTCTGCATTGAGCAGGCTTGCTATCAATATGCTTTTAGGATGGCAGCATTGCTGAGTTTAATGATTAAAGATGCAAAAGTGCAGTTCGGTTCTGTACTTCCCAATGAAAATTAGACCCTCCAGAGATTATGGATAAATGACTACATATCCCAGAAAGTAATTTGAGCAAGTTCCAGATCACTGACCAGAAGAAAATTCAACTACTGAACACAAAGACATGTTTGCAGCCATGAACACTATCTGACAGGGTAACTAGATTATGTCAGATTCTGCTTACAGGCAACTGAAAATAAATAAACCTGAAAAATTACTTCACAGTGTATGACTGTAGGTGGTGAAAAATACCACTCATGAAGAATTATGATCCGAACCAGAATTACCTTTATGTTCCTAATCTGCTCTCAAGGCTTTCTTTATGTTTTTAAAATAATAATAATAATAATAATAATAATAAAAAAAAAGCTACAACCTTAATATTTCTTACATGTCAGCTCAGACCCCCTTGGGTTAATACATTCTGCAGTCTTGTTGTTTACTTCTCATTAAGCTAAATGTTTTATGCAAATCATCTGACATAAAGCCAGACGACCAATCTAGAAAGGCTGTAATTCCATCTGATGAGTTCATTCAACTGAAATCTGTACTTAATTTCCATAATTATACTACCCTATTCTCATAATGTGAACTGATTGCTGCAAAAACACAAAATAACTGAAATGCATTCAGATTTAAAATATGAAAATGATATGTCCCTTTGGGCACAAGAGTTATGTTTTACAAACAGTTTCTCTATTTTCTTTATTTTCTCCAACAAAATATCTCTTTATTTAAGGCTTTGCCAGCCTCATTTAAAGACTATTAAAATGATAAGAGCTATTTCTAATGCAGTCTTGCCTTGCTAGTAAAAAAAAAAAAAAAGAAAATTAAGAATAAGAAAAAAGCAGAGGAAAAGAGAATCGAGGGGAAAAAAACCCACACCAGGGCATTAATAATTATAATAATGCATTATGCTCAAAAACCTGAAGATTTCTGTCTTGTCATGGAGCTTAAACTCAGAGCAAACTGGCTGTGTTCTTGCTGACAAGTCTAAGTATCTTCTTAATTATAGGATCAGACAAACGAAGTTGCTGCTGCTCCACCCGGGAGGAAAAGGCTGAGCGGGGCTTGGCTTGGCTTGGCGGGGCTGCCAGGGGCCTGAACTTTCCTTGGGGAGCTCAAACCTTCCGAAAGTCAGGCTCAAATATCTCCTTTGCTTGCTCAGAACCAGAGAGGAAAGCTGTGCTCTGGCTTTGGGTTGGGCTTAGGGAGGTTTTTGAAGGGATCTGGTTTGTAAAACAGTGATCATTTTCAGGATGCCCCTTCCTCAGGTGACAGCCCTAAAAACTGTCACTAAGTCACCCGCAGACCTGGCTTTTTGTCTTTTTTTTCCCCCTTCTGTCTGGTTGTAAAACCACAGTTGTCTCATTGACAGCAACAATTACAAAAAGTTGTGCTGAAATGGAGCAACACCCAGGAGAGCTGATGGGAAGGGCAGGATGCAGAGGAGGTGCTTGAAGAGGTTCAGTGACACTGACCTGATGGTGCCACCAGCCCTTCCCTCTCACCTCTAGAAAAGCCCTGTGATATTCAGAAATGTGCGTTTCCATGCAAAAGAAAAAGTGCATTTTATTATTTTTCTGTCTCTTGCATAGAACAAACCAAGTATTCCCTCGGATTACTCAGAAAAGCAGCGGCTATTTTTATGTAAAAGTCACGGGTCCCTCCCGCAGGTTGACCCAAGAATTGCAGTTTCCTTCTCCAGTGTCAAGGGGGGTGCTTGAATATATAACAATTTGTGACCACCCATTTGCCTCTCCCCATGGATTTGTGTTACCAAAACAGTATTTTAATCTAGGTTTTTTATCTAATTTTTTAATCCGCCTGGTAACTCTCTCTTTAGGAAGCAATGCTGCAGCAATTCAGCTCTGCTAATGATGATTGTGACACTGCTTTGAAACCCTCCCTCCTTCTCTGTGGGGGGAAAAAAGCAACATTGCAGCATTTATATTTCTGTTATATTTTTAATCACTCTTGTCTCCCGCATGTCTGAACTTTTCTGAGTGGTAGCTGGTTTCAGGCTTTGCCTGAACTCTGTGTGCTCTTAACTTGCAAGGAGCTGAAAAAAAATGCAGCTCATTTTTTTTTAAACCTTGCAGAGGCTTGAGTGTGCAGCAGACAGTTCTATATGATGGATGGTGAAACCAGTTAAATGTGCCACACTGCTGTGAGCCTGGGCAGTGATACTGCTGCAGGAATTCCACAGAATGCAGATAATTCTGCTCTTACCATGGTGACCTTTCTGGGGAGGAAAAAAAATAAAAAATAATAAAAAAGAGAGCAGAATCACTTCATAGCTTTCTAATAAAAATAAGAAGTAATCCTGTTAAATTCAAGCTCATCCAGCTAAATCACTTGAGCTTTCTCATATCCCTGCTTTAAATATCCTCAGCTGACTCTGTTGAAATGAGGAACACTCCTGGATAAACAGCAGCTGGCCCTGCTCGGTGGGGAGAGGGATGGCAGCACATCTGTCAGTGGTGGGAGATGCAGAATTACACTCTTGGGGCACAGAGAAGTTCCTGGGGCCCTGGAATTTGGGAATTTCTTAAAGAACTGGGGCAAACTTGGGGCTTCTGTGAAGTTGCCCAAGTCTCCACTCCGTGGTTTGTTCTGTTCGTGCAGCTCAGCAGAGCCCCTTGTGGGACACCCAAGAGTCACTTACTCAATTGCCACTATCATTCCTGGAGCAACTGGTCGCTCTGGAAGAATGAATTCTCATTTATTTAATTAGTTTAACGGCATGGAAGTGTCTAAACCCAAAAAGCTGACTGGAAAAGCTCTCTGTGCTGTAAACAAAGGTTGCTCGTAGCCTCACGGATTATTAAGCTTATATTTTTTTAATCAGAACTCAGAAAAAAGAGTAAAATTATTTCATAAGTCAAGTCCTAGGAATTTTGCAGTTGAGAGAAGTCCCTTTAAGAAACTAAATTGCATTTTGCTTCTCTGCAGGAAAAGCTAATGAGGCCAATTTGAAAGGGATGTCATTTGTTCTGGAAAGTGTTGGCCTTTGTAGATTCCTTCATCTGTTGGAAAGAATGACCTAATTTTACTCCAGATGAGCCTGCTTTGGATCCAGCAGTTTGGATTTGTGTGCACTGAATGATTCTGCTTTTACTGGGCTAATTTGCATGAAGCAATTTGGATGTAGTTTGGTCATAAAAAGACTCTCGCCTGTTTTTTTCCTGGAGTTTTTAAAAGTGATAAACTATAGCATTTACTTAATGAGGAGTATAAGAATATTTTTTCGTTGTTGGTGGCTCCCAACAATGGACCTGGATTGAGATTTACCTGAATCAATCTCAGTGTTTTATTGCAACAACGTTCACCAAATACGTGGTTTTGTTAATATCTCTGCCCCCTTCCTTTTCCTGCCACTCAAAATTACAACAATTCAGATGGGTTGGGTTTATATTGCACAGAATTTCCATGGGTTGCAGCACAGATTTGCACTCCAGTTGAGCAGAGTAAACCATTAATAGTATTTTTATTGTGGTTACAGGTACTACCATTTCAATTTACCGCACAAATAGCACAGCTTTTATTTTTACCTTGAATTTCCTCTTCATGAGATTCCTGCGTGCCTCCCAGAGCTGTTGGTTTGTGGTCTGGGGAATAGAGGGGATGAAGCTGCTGGGATCACTCTCTTGCCACCACAGCTCTCCTCCTTCCAGTCCTGTTCCCAGCTGGCTGCTCTGCCTGTCTCTGCCTGGAAATACTTATTTCTTGTTTATTTAATGTGCAAAGCGCCTATTTAAAATAATATCCAACATACAATAACAGAGAACGTGGCTCTTAAGTCTTACCTGCAGATCTAAATATCAGGCATTGGGGGCAGAGGGAGCTGAATAATCATCAAGATAATGCCTCAGAGAAGGATTTTCAGATTTTCGCTTAGGCACGTGTCTCTGACTCTTTACAGCCCAACAGGGCTTTAAACCCATCCCTTAAAAAGGAGTTTTTAATGTTGTTTGCACCAGGTGGAACCAAAATAGTTAGGATGAAATAAAGGACTAAAGAGAGACTTGGGGGATAGGGGGTTGCCATTATATAAACCAGTATTTACGAGCATCTGCAAATATTATTCCATTTTACATGAAGCTCCTCTGGTAACAGCTTAATGTGTTTCCAGGCTAAAGGGGAATTCACTGGTAGGATCTCTGCTTTGCTGGATGATCTTTCTGTGAGAAGTGGCTGAGGGTGGAGAAGGAGGAAGGAAATAGAGCTGCCCTTGGGGAGGGAAAAGGGATTAAATTGAGGGGTGTGGTTGGAAATCTCCTTTGCAGTCTTACATCAATTTTACAAACCCACAAATTAACTGAAGTGATTCAGGACAGCTTAAACCATTAGAAGGTTTTACTCACTCCTGGTCTGAAAGGTTTCAATGAAAATATACTCTGAATACTTGCTCAGTAATTGGAATTCATGTACTTGCTACCAATTGAATGCCTAATCAGAATCTATTACTGAAGCTCCTCCAAACAAAAAAAAATATATGTTCTGGAGTGTAATTCCACTCAAATTATCTGCCATGTCCATAGATCCAGTCCCCCTAATCTTCGGAGAAACAATAGTGCAGAGCAAATATTGGCGCATCTTGTGCATGTCAAGCTGCCATCTCCATTGTTCTGGGTTTTGCATTACATTTGGAAAATAAACTTGATTTTAATTTTTCTCCAGACATCATATGATAATCCCTGCATGTTTGCTTTACAAAGAAGCTGTCTAATTAGTAGACTTCTAATTAAGCTCATATGCAAAATGGTTCTATCAGGTGGCCATTTCAAGCATTAGAACCTTTGGAACTCCCAGAATTTCTCATGGCCTCGAGTGACATTCCCATTTGCATGAAACAAACGGTGCTTTAAAGCCCCTCAAGTCCATGTGCTTCTGCCTAATGGATTTAGTAACACATCTTGCAGCGCTGATACAAGCTGAGCTGAAGAAGCCTGATCAGGTTAAGCTGCCCGAGATCCTTGGGATCATCACCAGGGTCTCCGTCCGGCTGCAAATTACCTGACACAACCAACCCCACGCCCAGGATTTTGAAGCTCGTCGTACAGCTGAAGTCAAGCACTTGCCCAGAAGTCACGGTCCTGGACACTGTGCTGGGAGCTCAAGGATAAAATGGGAATTAGGAATGATCCTGTTTCCCTGCTGCTGGGGCAGCACAAGGAGTGGTGCCCTGAGCTCAGCAGAGCCGTGCACGGAGTCCATAGGGGAGATCAAGCTCTGCTGACACATCCTGGTGCTGCAATCCCTGTGCTAATGCCTAATCCTGCCTGCTCACCCTGCCTCGCTGGAACACCTCGCCAGCAGTCCCCAGAGTGGGAACTCGCTCTGCCTGCACTGCCTGCAGCTGTACACGAGGCTGCATTGTGCACACAGAAGGAATAAACCCATTATCTGCTTAGCCCCACTGCTGACAGTACGGCCGTGAATAACGAGAGCAGAATTTGGCTGCTAATCCTTCATGTGCAATTAATTTCTCTTTCAAGTACATGTTCAGTTCCTCCTTGAGCCCATGTAAATTACTGGCATCTGTAGCATGCTTTTGCAATTGTTGCCCAGCCCTGCTGTGTGTGGTGGGGGGAATTACCTCTTTCCAGGAGTCGGGAAATGCTCCTGGCGTTTATTCCGCGTCCCTGCTTTTCTGTGGATGCAGTAGTGAACTGGAAGTTATTGCCTCTGCATCCTTTCAAATTTGGCACTCTTGTGTCACATCCCACCAAATGATTCTTTCCCTAGGCTGAGTAGTCCCAGCTTATTCTATTATTGCTTTTATGGAGTTATTATTAGAGAATTATTAGACAGCCTAGTTTCCACTTTTTGAATTTTTTTCCACTTCCGTTCCTTTTGAGACGAGAGAACCAGCCCTGTGCCCAGTATCCAAAGCCTTTCTGCCATGGCTCCTGATGTGCTGCACAGGATTGTGGCTGCCCTTTTCCCAGGGCTGAGCTATTCAGGACTCTAAGATGTCCCTCTCAAGGGTTTTGAGACTTGCTTTGGCTTCTAAATCATCTTTTTTATTATTTTTCATTTATTTCTTTGCCTTTTGTAGGCAACACAAAAATATTTCAGAAATATTGTTTTTCTCTTTGCACAGTCTGTATGCTTTTTGTGGCGTGTGCCCTTTACCAAATAATAATTCTCATCAAGAGGAATCATAAAATAATTAGAGCTTGCACTTCCCCTCTTTTTAAATTGCTGAGGAACGTGGTTACTTGGAAGTCACTTGTGTCTCTGGAGCTTTCCTTTTTGTTTTATATTCATTGAAGGGCAAAAAAAAGAAAAAAGAAAACATGAATTCTGAAACTTATTTTGTTATCAGTATGAACCTTGGATCTCTCTCTATTGTTACCCAGTCCTTGTTATGGATGAAATCATCTAAATTCCAGCTCATCTAAATTTGCAACCCCATCAACAGCAGGTGGATTGTGGGAACATTCTCCTTCATTTTAATTGGTAGTTCCTGGATATTCGGGACCAGTAGCTGTGCCCCAAAAGGTAAAGCAGAAATTGTTTCCTCTTTTTGAGGAAACTCTTAACTCTTTTTCTTAACTCTTAACTCTTTTCTGTAACTCTTTTTGTCCCCTCTGGATTAGCTTTGTTCTGGTTCTTGTGAGCCTTCACTCCCCTTTGTGCAGGAATGTTCACCTGTGAGGCTGTAATGAGCAGTTGTTAAAGCCAGGAATATTTCACTTTGATCCTTTGAAGGGGTGACAAGCTCCCTGCATAATCGGGATGGCTTGGGCAATCAACCTCAGCAGGAGCTTATTTTCTACTTCTAGTTCATTTATAATCCATACAATATTTCACTGTTCTTCCACTAAGGATATATCTTCACTTTTATATATATTTTATATGGACTTTACATTATGGCTTCTTAGATGAGAGTCTTAATGTGAGATCATGCATACATTACTCACATACAAATAAATTATACATGTTCTGTTCATTGTCCTTTTCCTTCCTCACCTCTCATGTACAAACTGAGTTGCAAAAATGTATATTAAATGCCTGCTTTGGGTATTCCCACTTTTCTAATATGTTATTTCTGTTTATTGGACTAGAATGGAGATTAGAAGTGGAAAAGATATTTTCATAGTTTGTCTACTTTGGAAGAGAAATCAAACAGAATGAACTGATTACTGCATCAATGGAGACACAGATTTAGTGTTAGCTTGCAGGAGAGACTGATTGGAAAGAGGAATGATTTGGGTTGGTAGCTTACATTTATGATGGATTATAAACCACAGTGATTTACTATTTAATGCAGGGGGAAGAACTGTGGCATTTCTAAGCTTTGATTCAGGGAAGGAATGAAATATTCACAGGGTTCTCAGCACACAAGTGGCCCATGTTATTCTAATAAAAGTCCCCACAGGTTGTAAGTCAGGCACCAGCCTTGGCAGCACCAGAGCTTTGTAGCAACCTGACTTTTTAACAGCAGCCACTGGAGGAAGGAGGAGTGGGAATTAAGGGTGCTGAAGTGAATCATCTGTTGAATGGCTGGGTAATTAAGTGCCCTGTTCCTGAACACAAAGTTCTGCAGGACTTTGAGACATCAGAACGGCTTCCTGCAAAAAGAAGAGCAGCAGAAAGAGCTTGGAGCTGTGATGAGCTGTAAGCAAAAGAGTGAGAATCTTGGGTTTTTTCTACTGCTCAGGGAGAAAATGAAAGTGGTAACTACCCACAGATTCCAGGTCAGCATTTCCTGCCAGAGCAATCCTCTCATAGCAGTAATTGTGGCCATCATGAAATGTGACAAGTGCAGGATGACTGTCTCTCTCTGGTAGATGCATTTCAGGATGTTAATTAGAATTCCTTAGTGAAGTGCAGCTACACTGCAAAATATTTATCCTCTCAGTGCATGTGCTGGGGTTTGGATCAAGTAAAATTGATTAGGGGAAAATAGCATGATTTTTGAGGAAACCAGCATGATTTTGGTGCCTCACTGTGCTGTGGTCGGACTGGAAGCTGGTAGAACAGTTTTCATTCTCTACTCCCACCATCCCTCTTGAGATCTTATTTAGGTCCTGGAAAGAACTTTCATCAAAATTGAGTTCAGCCCTTCTCCAGACTTCATTTCTTGTGAATCTCCCACCAAACAATTTTAATCACAATCGCCAACCTAAGAGTAATTTTAACAGAAGTCACATTTGTAACTGTCAGTGTTCATTCCAGAAACCTTGATCTAGGTGTTAAATTTGGGGAAACACAAATATACAATAAATTCCATGCATGCAGCTGAAACAATTTATATTCTTCATACTGAATATTTGTAAGTGAACACCCGGCCAATAACTATTCAAATGAATTTATTGGGGCTGAAATAATGTCAGAAACTCAGGAGCTGTTCATGTACAATTCAGCACAAGGAAAGAAATGAAATAATGTTAAATTGTAGCTTGTAATTTCTATACCAAGACATTCATCCTGGCTGGCTCTCATTTTCTCTGTCTCCCCCCATTAGTAGCAGGAGGGTGAATCCTTTCTGGAGAGATTTTCTCAGTGCCACAGTGCTGAATGTGTGTGATAATATGCTGGGGCTTTCCCCATAAGAGATCAAACTGACTCCCTAGATCCCATTCCTCGGTGTTCCAACCAATCTGAGCCGTGTGTCTGGTGTAAAAAAAATTCATTTTCACTCTCTGCCTCTGGAGGTGGCTTGGATCATGATGGGAGAGGAAATCCAAATCAGCAGGGACACCTCGGTGCCTGTTTGCCGTTTCGTTTTCAGCGCCAGCTGTGACCCCGAGGAGAGCAGGGAGTTTTCAGGGGACAGGTTCTGCTCAAAGCTCTCCCCCAGGCCTGCTGCCTGATGGCTCTGGGTTGTGCACAGCCAGGGTGGTGCTGGAGGCTCAAACCAGCCAAGTTCAGGGGGTTTCAAACCCAGCTTTCACTCCTTCTTGGTTGGGACACCCACCCCAGACCGACGCTCGCCTCCTCTTCCTTGGGTACTCCAAATGCACTGCCTCCAGAGGTTTTGGGAATAAGCTCACACAGTGGGTATGTAAATAGGAAACAAATTGCATCTCTAAGAGAAGTGCTGCAGATAGAAAATGCATTTCCTTCTTGCAATGCCATTCAGTAAGGAAATGGTCTCCCAGCACATTCCATCATCCCGAAAGCAGCACGGAGCAGCCTGTGCTCTGCAGTCCTCATGCTCCTACATCCTTTTCCCTGACCCCATTATCTGGATGGCAGCACTCTAGAATTAAATTTGCAGCCTTATAGAAATAGACTGTACTTCTTACAGTGAGCATTCCTTTCCAGCAGAGTTGCTGAACACCTTTCCTTTTTTTTTTTTTTGTTTTTTTTTTTGTTTTTAATGCAGCAGCAGCTACGATCTGTCTATTCACATCTGTTCATGCAATGGCCCTAATTTGTGAAGGCCCTTCTCCTTGCCAGCAGACTGTACTCCCTTATATTCTCTTTTAAAAGAATAACCCTCAATAAGGACCATAAAATAACCTGGTGTCAAACACAACATGGGATTTAGTGGCTTTATTCACAGCTGTGGGGTAAAGTCCATTGCAGATGAGTGCATTAGACACAACAAAGTACAAACAAACCTCTGTATTTTCTTAAATTTCTACAAAAAACATGCATAAATCAATTCTTAAATGCTCCACTTCTCCCCCAAAAATGTAAAGATAGATGTCATTCAGCCCTGAGCTCCTTTTTGGGTGCTTTACTTCCCCTAATGATTAGCATAAATTGAAAGGCAGGTGGATGGTGAGTCGAGAAAAGCTGTTGTGCTGCCTCCCTCTTGAAGCTGAAAAAACAGGTGAAGGGGACCTGGGACAGTCTCCTCCTGGATTTAGTGCCCAGCAGCAAGATGTGAACAGCCTTGGCAGGGAGAAGCATTCTTGTCTCCCCAAATTTTAGCCCTCAGCCAAAAAGAGAGCACTGGAGAGCATTGGCAGAGCAGGAGTGGAAACCACCTCATTGCAGCGGACAAGAAAATCTTTAACTAGGAGAAGAAGACATTTATGAGAGGAAAAAGTTCTAGAAGGCCTTGTACAGAGTCTAAAGACAAAGAAAAAATGCAGCTTTTCCTGTTTATGTGAAAATAGACATTTTCTTTGGTTAGAAATTTATTTTTTGGACTGGGTGGCATTAAATCATCACACTTCTGATATCCTCCACTTTCAAGCACAGATATTGCAGGTGGAGTTTGTCTGCTAGAGCAGTGTCCATCCCCTGAAGGGAGCTATGTTTGCAGCCTTGGGAAAAAAGGTGGGCAGGGTGAAAGTTCCTGGAGGGTTAGACCTGACCTGTGGCTGCACCCGGCCTCTACTAACCAGATTTCCAAGAAAACAAAATATCGTGGATTTCCTCTACATTGCTCTTTCTGAGGAGTGTTTTACTAAAATCCCTTACTGAAATTTACTGAAGTTTTATTAAAATACCCTAATACCCCTTTTACTAACATCCCAGACACATCCAGACTGAATCTGAAATAAGAGTGTTTGACTTTTTTGGGTCTCTTTTCCTTTCTCTTATCTTCCTGTCAATGAAATAAAAACTACAGGACATGGCATTTTTATCTTCCTCTTCATCCTGAGACACCTCTTTTCTTTCCTACGATAAGGTAAATGGAGTGAGCCTTTAAGTACCCCATTGTAAAGCATCTATTTGAATGCAAGCGTTTCTCTATCAGACTCTGAGTGTTTGGAGGAGATAAAAATCACATTTCTGTTTCTGCTCACATTGCCTCTGTTTATATAAAGATTTCATTAGTGCTTTTTGTTGCAGCATCATCCTGGAAACTCATCCATTCACCTCTGAATCCACTCAGAGCAGCAAATCTTTTTGGAGTAATTTATTTCCAGGCTATAAATCCTTTGTGTGATCGGGATAGGCATGGCCAGCATTCCTTGTGTTTGTTGCATTTCCCTGTCTCAAAGTGTCCTTTGCTTGAATTCCCCCAATTTACCAAGCAGTTTTGTTCAGGTTTTTTTACCAATTTTTCTCTCAAGCAGCAACTACAGCAGCCACCAATTTTCTCAATAGTGATTTTATATTTAATTCTGGATCACTGACGAAAAGATTGAATTCTAGGAGGCAGCGATGCACTAAAATTCCATTTTTCCATGACAACTTTCCTTGAAAACAGGTTTGTAAAATCTGCCATATGGCTGGTTATTGATGTACTTAATGTTTATATGAAGATGGTACAATACTAAATTTAAACAGAATATTGTAAATTACACTGCTGTAACATTACATTTACAGGAATCTAAGGGTTTTACCTCCATAAACTGCACTTGTAATTAATTCTACCAGGATATGAAATTAGGTTAGTCTAGCAAATCTGTCTTTCACAGAGCCACGGTGACTCACAGCCCCTTTTAATTCTTTATCAGATAAATTCCTTCCAAATTTTTGATGCTAAGCAAACAAGCTCTGTCTGAGTCATTTCACTTGGTCTTCCTGGCTCAACATTTCCACTCTTACATTTTTCTGAAATTTTTTGGTGGTTTGCTTAGATAGTTGAGATATATCCTAAGCCTGTTCTCATCAAACTCTTGCAAGATATCCATTCTTTCTGATTTTTGATATTCTTATGGACTCTATTGAACATGCTCTTGGAAAGAATTTAAGCCCTATGACTAGAAGACACTTCCAAGTTTCTTTCATTACTGCATAAAGATCTCATAAAAAAAAAGATTTAAATCAAAAGCCAGTCACTTGTTGTTGAATCCTCCTTGCACTTTGGTTTCTTTCTTTTTCCTGACCAATTAAAGCAAAAATATAAGCATTTGTTTTGCTGAAAGAACCCTTCTGTCTCTCAGGCTTTCTTCCTGCTTGTAAAATTCCATAATACTTGTTTAGAAAGTGTTTTGGGGCATGCTAATTTCAGTAAATTCAGTATATATCTGTAGTCTTTGAACTGAAGTCAGCTGGGCACTGGGAATTTAAAACAAAAGCCACAGGAACAAAACAGTTTGTGAAGGAAGGGAGAAAAAAAAAAAATCTCCTTTGCAAAGCAGAGAGCTCTTTTTCTGCTTTTCCCTGGATGCATTTAATGAGAGGAGAAGGACTCTTGCAGTGACACCTAATTGCTTTTGTTCCTGTGTATTCCCCCTGCAAAATATTAGAAGCTGCAGATCTTTTACTTGATTTGAGGACAGTTGTCAATCACTTTTCACAAACAAAAAGACAAAGAAAGGATCACCAGCCCCCTTAGGCATCAAAAATCTTATATTTGCTGTATTTTCTGGCATGATATTTTTTCATATTTCTGTGCACAGGCTCATTTCATACCTCATGTTCCCTCTATCACCTGTAGGACTTGCACCACTGGGCCCAAAAATGTCACACATTGGACATTTTTGTATTTGCAGAGCTGTTTCTAACAGGGTAAAAAAATATCCACCACGTTATGCATTTCCCTTTGAAGCAGAAGGGCAACTTAGATTACAGAAATCCCCAAGCCTGTGTATCAGGGACATGTGACCTGGTGAAGAAGATGAAATAAGAACCAGATGTGCCACCAAATGTGGAAGAGGATGGCATTGCCCTGTGTGGAGCCCACCTCGATGCTTTTAGCTTTTATATTTTTTAGATTCTGTGCTGTTTTAGTGGGGAGGTTTGGGTTTCTTGTTAAGTGCTACTGAGCTCTCTTCACAGAGCGGGGAGACAAAACAATTCCTTCTACATCTTGGGACCAAGGACAACTTTCAGGCCCAAGAACAAAACCAACAGTGAAGTGAGAAGGAAAAACAAGGAGGATGGAGCTTCATAACTGAAACTGTGGTTGGACAATTTCACTCTGATATGCTGATGGACCAGAACGTATAAAAGTGTGGGACCTCGTGATCCGGGGTCCATTTTGTGACCATTTGGGTGCATCTTGGGTGTGTCCCAGCCGGGCTCTTGTGCAGCCCAGCTGTGCCCATGGAGGCCTTTTGATAAATCCCTGCTTTATCCTTCTGCTCTGTCTGGTCTCTGTTCCAGGTCAGCCTCCAGAAGACATCAACCTCACCTGAGCAGGTTGATCAGCAAAGCCTCCCAGTTCCCCCGATAACAGGGTGCCTCTCCCCCTAAATTGGAACAGGATGTTCTTACCAAAGCCTTCTTCCCACCTCAGTACAGGACCATTTTTTCAAGCTTTGGTGCTGGTCTGGGATTGAGAGGAAAACAACGGTTGCTTTCTAATTGCCCTACTT
Organism: Tichodroma muraria; assembly: GCA_013390105.1. Lineage (NCBI taxonomy): Eukaryota > Metazoa > Chordata > Aves > Passeriformes > Sittidae > Tichodroma > Tichodroma muraria. The sequence continues at coordinate 26,355 of WAAG01054312.1, read as the reverse complement.
ATTTGGGTTTTGATCTCATTTCGGTGGAATCTTCTCCAAGCAGCTGCTCCAGAAAGTGGAAGTGACAGCGCTTCACGCTGCTCCAGCATAAATCTGTCACTCAGACAGGCAGCTGACTGCAAACACGTGAAAGCAACCTCATTGCTCCATCAGAAACCTCGCTGCTCCCAAGTCCAAACTGAAGAGAATTGTTTGGAGAACTCGCTCTGCCGTTTCCGTGCGGCCTCGTTCCGCCGGGGAGCAACAGAAGTTTTATGGAGCTGGGAAAAGCCAATGTTCAAACAGATTGCTTGTAATTTATAAGTGCCAAGTGGCACTTCTGGCACCTTAATTATGCCTTGTTTCATTATCCCTGGGTTGGTGAGAGCGGTTCTGATGCACAGATTTCACTTGTGCCAGCTCTGAGGCAGTGCCGGCAGAGGAGAAGCAGCTGCTGTTTGCAGGGGTTTCTGTCACCGGGGGCACTCCTGGGGAATCCTTTAGGGGGTTCTTTTTGATGTGCTGGGCTCTGAGGGGAGTTTTGGAATGCTTTGGAAGTTACTTGAACGCTGCTTATTATTTTGTGGGAATGAACCCCCTGAAATTCAGCAGGAATGGATAGCTGTGATCCCAAGGATGCCACGGTGCACTGCAGCTCAGGACAGGGCTGCAGGCAAATCAGGCCTGCAGGGACACTGCCACAGCAGGCAAACAGAGCACCCAGCACCATCACCCCGTGAGCCATAGCTGCTTTCCTTGTAGACACTGAGCTTCACCCTTGCAGGCTCACAGCTCCTCTCCAGTCTGTAATTCCATTCTGCAAATAACCCCCCTCTCCAGTTCATGTGCTTGTGAGGAGAGGGGCACAGCCACTGCAATGACAAATCCACCCCCCTGATGTGATCTCTGTGGCAGCCTCTGGTGTGGCAGAGCTGCACGAGTCAAGCTGCAAGGTTCGTGTTTGAAAGTCGGAGCCCGTGGTGGCCACAACCACTGCGAGCCCAACAGGAGCAGAAGCAAGGCAGGAGCTCAGGGGGAGCCCCGTGGTGCCCAGGAACCTGCAGCAAATCTGCCACTTTATGGGCCCAGGAATTCTGAAAATAGGTCATTAGGCCGGAAGGGTGTGCTTGGGGACAAAAAACAATATTCAATAGTTTTGCAGTTCAGTCAGTGAAGAGCTTTGCCCACCAAATTGAGGTTGTGTTGGGTGTGCTGCAGGAACTGTGGGGTTAAAGAGGTTCTTTTCACCAGCCTGGCCTTGCCCAGCCCACCGTGCATTATTCTGCTGTGCAGGCAGGTGGGTGAGAGTTTTCTGGAGGCTGGTTACCTTCCTGTGGCACTGTTTCCAGGATCCTACTCCTGGCTGGCCTAACTGAGCTCAATTTAACCTGCCTAATGCCCAGCTCAAGAGGGAGAGCAGCATTCTGTACTTGCCCAGCCCTGGTGCTGTATAATGAACTCCTCCTTTCCTCCAGCACTCACTCCTCAATTCCTCCCTTCCCCAAACATTCTTTTTATTTGCAAAATTGAGTTGAAATGTCAGTGCTTCACGCTGACACGCTCCGGTCTCTGATGGATTCATTTCTCCTCTGCTTCTCTGTATTTCTTTTCATTTGCTCTGTATAAAGAAAAGGTAATAACTAAATCAGATTTCCAGGGTTAACCTCGTGTGTGTAATTTATAATTTGAAGGACCATACGTAGTGCTAAATGGAAATAACCCTTTGGGCAGTTTGAAATTTTTATGATTGTTTCCTTCGGTTGCTGTTGGGATTTCTTCAGCAATTACTTTTTTTTCTTCTTTTTTTTCAACATATATTAGCAAGAGATACTGATTTTTTTGCTGAATTCAATCAGTTTCCTGTTAATGAAACACATCCCCCTTTTTTTAAAAAGAAGCCCCAAAACTATTAGAATAATAAGGAACAAAAATAAAGTTGCCTTTTTCTTTTTCATATTTTTAACTGCCTTCCAGCGTCTCCACAGCTGTGCAGCCTCATTTCAATAATGGGCCTTGAAGCCATTTGGTGAAAGGTGCTCCAAGAGGGCAAATTATAAAGAAGCTGCAATTTACAAGGCTACACTGACACCCAGTATCAATCCACTGTGTGACAAGGTGGGGCCTCAGCAAAGTGAGTTGTAAAACCTCCTTCATAAGTTTCTTTGTACTTTTTAAGTTACGTCTCTGTTCTAGAATTTCTTTTCGAGTAGCATCTTACGCATGTCTTGGAGTGTATTGCCAGGACCCTTTGTTTGCTATTAGAAATTACCCAGGCTTTGTTTTCCCCACAGCTCAGTTCCATGGAGCAGCTCTAGGAGGCATTGATTCTCTGTGATTTACAGAAGAGAAGTTTGGGGGTTTTTCAGCCAAAATTCTGCCACGGTTAATCAATAGATAATAACAAGGACAAAACATTCTCATATTCCTCCAGTTCCTTTAGAATTCTTTAGTGGTTCTGCCCTCCATTTCATTAAATCGTTAAAACCCTGTAAATTTTAGGCATAATGGGGAGAAGAGAATATTTTTCTCATTTGCTCTGGGCCTGTCACTTACAAATGATTTATTTGGGCTTGCACAGTTCCATTTCTAACAGGGTAAAAAATATCGCCCACATTATGCTTTTCTCTTTTAAGCAGAAGGACAATTTAGATTACACAAATCCCCAAGCTTGTATTAAGGATATGTGACCTGGTGAAGAAGATAAAATAGGAACCCAGCTCTTCCTGGAATGTGAGATGGATGTGGGAGAACATGTTTAAAACTGCTCAGAGGTCTTGCCACCATTCACTCCCTCACAATCCTCTCTTTCCTCCTTCTGTGTAGGGCAAGGGACCTATTTTTGGGAGCTGCTTAGCACTTGCAACCTGCTCTGTACTCCCTGGGTTTGAAGCTGAAAAGTGAAATTCACCTGTACACTGAAAGCAGCACCTCTTTTATCCTATTTAATGGGTCTCCTGTATAGGAGTGAAAAAAAAAAGCACAAAAATGTGTCAGATTAACTTTTCAGTAATGTGTATTAGAAATGCCACAAGGAAATCTGCTTACTCTTAAGGTAGAAAGGTACCAATTCAAAATATTTTTGAATTTTTTTATGAGATTTCCAGCCAAGCTCAGTATCCCCAAAATTTCTGCCTAATTTATCCAGTCTAAAGTTCTATAAAGGGTAATTATAAAGATTTCATTAATATGATCCCACAGACTCCCACATCACTTAGCAGGGATAGAAGACAAGACTCAGGCTTGAATGACCCATGATATAGAGATGGTCCTTCAAGTCCTGTCTTTCCATAAAATTCATCCTTAACTGGGCTGTGTGATGTTGTTATACCCAACAACCAAATAAACTGGCACATAGCCAGCTTGTCATAATTTAAAAATTATTATTAATCTCCTTTTGTGACGACTGAGCCCTGCAGTCCTCACTCCCCTCAGCAGCCTTCATCCTTGGACCCAGGAGCAGTCAGGAATTCTATCCTGGCAGAAAAATGCTGGAGAATCTGACTCGTGGCTGCTAAAAACTGGCACCTTCAGTATTATTTCCTGCACAAGCAGAACACAAGGATGTGCCATCTTTGCCTGCCGCTTAAATGCCTTAAAATTTCATTCAGACAATTTAAAAAGGTGCAAAAATGTAATCAAGAGCTGCCAAGCCACAGTAAATTATTCAGATTCTCGATTAGAAGGGGGATGTAAAGAAATAAGATTTGTTAATGTTTCTAGTTTGTGTTGTCTTGCTGTGGCAATTATACTTTCAAATACGATGTGCCTGGATCTGCAGGGATTATGTGCATAACTGATTGATTGGAGAAGCTGTGGATGAGCTGCCTGTGCTAATTTGGGACAGGGAGAAGGTTCTGGAACAGCCCCTGGCTGGGGTGCCCACAGCTCATGTTTGGGGACGAGGGTAGAGCTCCATGCCCTCTGACAGATTTGAATACATTTTTATCAGCTTATCCTAAGGAGCTTGTGATGGGAAGGGAGTTCTTGATGGTATTAAACCAGCTGGACTTCTTGAGGCAGTTTTTTATTATTTTTTTTTAATTTCGTGACTTGTCATGAGGGGACGGGCTCTGCCTGGGGTCTCTTTGCCTTTTGTCCTTCATGCAAATGTACCAAGAGAACTCCAAAAGAGCTTTGCAAATCCTGGAGCTAGGGCTGGACAGAAGGGAGCCTGGAACTGAGAGCTTTTAGAAACAGAGAAAAGGTCTAGATGAGACAGCAGCAAGGTGAAAAATTCACCCCCTGCCTTCATACCTCATATACCTTGTGGCTTTTCAGGTACACTCTCAGCCCAGCAATCTCCAGTAGCTTCCTGGACTACCACATTTCAATACACTCTTCCTTCATACCTTGATTTTTTTCCCCCTTTCCATTTAAAACTCATTTTCGGTCTCCTCTCTTATTTTTTTTTTTTT
>WAAG01054312.1:0-14460 GCA_013390105.1 Tichodroma muraria | reverse complement strand
AAGGGAAGGGAAGGGAAGGGCTCTCTGGTAACTGGTCACGAGCAATAACCTCAGAGTTTTGCAGAGCTGCTTACAAGCCATGTGGAACCTTCCAGCCCGAGCAATCAGAAAATGCCAAATTAAACCCCTTGGACGCTGACAGAACGTGTGGGGTCGAGTTTGTACCACAGAGAAACAGGAGAGAGAAACCTCTCATGCAATGCCCAATTGTCCATGTAAAATGAAGAGTCCACGCTGTTGAGGGACAACGTGGACTCTTTATTTTACACCAGAAAATCTTGCTCCATTCCTGGCAGCAGAAGAGGAAAGTTGTGCAGATCTCCAAGTCCACACCATTGCTATGCCTGAATGTGAAAATCTCTTGGAACAAATGCACGGAATGCACCACGATGATGGAGAGACAAATCTCTCATCTACCCTCAGGGACCAAATACAACTTACAACTGCTGAGTGAATAATTAGTGTTAATTAGCAGTAGAAATTGATGCCTTTGGAGATAGTCTGCCAAGTTTTTAAGCACTTTAATACTAATGGATTTTTTTTTTCTCTGGGATAAATCTTTATAGAGGAAGCAACTGCAAATTGATTTTTAAAGAGCCTGTCCAATGCCGAATTTATCTTACGAAAACATTGGGTTTAAAAACAATTACATTTACTTTCAGTGTATTTTAATGCTTTTTCAAGTGGATTAATTTCTCTTTAAATATTTTTGCTATCATTTTTTTGCCTAGTTTCTTGGAAAAAAGAGTATATGAAGTACATTTGCATGTTTGGAAGTTATTAGGATAAAATATGCCACCATGTCAAGCTACTTAGTTCCTAAATCATTCTTCAATTATGAAGAAGTATTCAGCTGTAATGATAATGGTAGTCTAATGACACTTTGAATCACAAGAGTAAAGTTCACTGAGCAGAGGCAAAGACCTAAGAGTTAAGAAAATTGTCCAAGCTCTTTCACGTCCTCTCTGCTCAAACAGTCACTGTCTGAACCCACAGTCCTTTTATTTAGGTTTCTTTTCACATGCTTCAAGCTAAAATCAAGCAATAAGGCAAATAGGATTTGGAGCAAGGGCTTGAAAACACCCTTCTGGCTCAGACAGCGTTTGGGATTTGGGCATTTCCATGGGCAAATCAACATTTCCAGCAGGGATTCAGGGCTGGCACAAGGACAGTGGCACATCAGTGACACTGCCCTGCTGGCTCTGGGCAGGGGCAGGGATGAGGGCAGCTCCGCTCTGGCTCCTGCTGCTAACCTGAGGAATTAGGCTGAAAAGTCAAAGATAAACAAAATATCTTGTTTTCCAGAAGTTCTGGGCGTCTTGATTTCTCCCTGAAGTTTCTGAGAGAGGCGTTTTACTCAAGACATCAAAACTCCGATGGAGAAAGCTTAGAGACGTTTGCAGGCAGTTGATATGGAAAACTCTAAAATAGCACAGAATGAAAGCTCTTTCTTACATTGTACTGCAGCCAGGAGTCAGAGAAGTAAATCAGTGCAGTGATTTCTTTGTTGTTATTGCCAGAAATACATTGAGGACTTTCTGGAGAAGTCAGAGCTGAGAGGAAGGTCTGAAACAGACCCATGTTCAATATTAAGCACATTAATTACCACAAAAGTGTGTAACTTTTCTAGCAGGTGGTGTAGCAATTGCAGGTTCTGTGAAAAGTCTGCTGTACTTTTTTCTAACACTGTTCAAAATGTGCAGGCAACACACAAACCAAATAATTTCCCGGAGAAAGAAAGAAGGACTAATTTAGATTTACAGGGGAAAATGGTTCTTTTTTACCACTGCTTGAGACCTCAGAAAATTTGTTCACAGAGGTACAAATATGAGAGTCACAAAATGAGTGATGGCAGAGAAGAACCTCTCTGCTTCTCCCTTCCTTCCACTTTTAGAATTATGTAGAATATTTTCTGGTAGGTCATGATCCAAACCCAGCTCAAATCCATGAAATACCTCCAGTGACTTCCATAACATTTGGATGAGGCTTTATTTGAAAATCACTGGGTGCTCCACTAGAGCAGATAATTCTATGACCCCACAGGGAACCTCTGAGGACAGGTTACTTTTGCCTTAATGACAAATTGAACTTTTGTTCATGATAAAAGGGACACAAGGCAGAGAATTTATCTGGTGGATCACAGCAGTGGTGAACTAAAAACCTTGAATTCAAACCCGTCACCAAAGCCCACAGACCATTTTTGCAACCTAGTTTCTAACCTCTCTGAATATATAAATTGGAGGACTTTTTTTTTAAATAAACATGTTTTTGTGTTTGTCCTCCAGATGAATATATGTTGCACGTGTTCTGCATGGGTTTCCATGCAAAATTTAAGATACGTGGACAGCAAAGTGCCTGTGACAGAGCAGTGAGAGAGGGCAAGAGTGGGAGGCTTGGCAACAAAGGTGATGTGGGGCTAGCCCAGCCTCCGTATGGTTTCAGTGTTGGAAAAGCCCGTTCATGCCCCTGAAGCACAAACTATTCTCAAGAGAAACCTTCCAAAGATTTACAGCAACGTTTAATTCTCAGGTACACTGAGATTCTGTATATTTTTAAATCTTGAGACACCACAATCCTTCGAGAGAATAAGTGTTGTTTTGGGTGGTGTGTATACTTTAGAGGAACACTTGTTAAGTTTATTTCCCCTCTTAATACAAGAGACAACAGTGACTTGAGTTTAGGGTGAATAAAAAGTAATTATTGTACAAGACATTTTACCCAAATAATTCCTGCTTCCGTTTGTACACAGATTTTAGTGATACAAAGTCCCCACACACCCCTTGCTCCTCCCCTCTGTTTTTTATCAGGAGGGGTTCCAGACACACAGCTCTGAAGATGTGCCTTCATGCTTGGTTGGGCTCAGGCTCTCGGAAGTTGTTTGGTTGTGAACAAAACATGAAAGGAGACAAGCAGTGGGTATTGAATTATTTTTGTTTATACCAGCTAACACCAGAAGCTTTGGGGATCACAAATATGTTGTGAGCTGATATTAAGAAATTCACCACTTTATCAAAATGTTGGGTTTACAGGCCCCTGGAGAGTGACAGTTTTTCCTGTTTTTCAGTGAAAATACTGAGCCAACACTCTGCTCACACCTTCCCCTGCCTGCACCCTCCTCCTCCCCTGTTCAATAAGGTCCTCTGCTCTCTGGGTATATTAAATACAGCTTGATCACTCTAGAGATTATTTTCCCCTTTTTTTATTGCTTTTGACTCTTTGTTACTGCTCATTAGAATGTTATTAACTCGGCCTGGGTTATGGCAATCCTCAACACCTGCTTCACATAACAAAGCATTCTCTTCCCAGCATTGCACACCTGGGCACTGAATGATTCCTTTGGCTGAGCTGGAAGGAGCAGCAGAGAGAGCAGGTCCTTGGTTTTTCTGCGGTAAGGGGTTTTTCACTTATGACTCCTCAAGGGTCCTGTTGTGTGTTTTCCATCCTGGCTGTGTGTGGTGGCTGACACTGACAATTATTTTGGAACGGTTGGTGCCCTGAGTGGTGTTTCAGTGGGAAAAAGGGCAGGGTTGAGTCTGCTTTTAAGTGAAGTGGATTTTTCTGTGAAAAATCTCCCTGGAGAGAGCACAGACATGGCCAGCCCTGACTGGGGTTGACTGGAGTGTCCCAAAGGCCACCAGTCCTCTGCAGCCCTGGTTGGGTTTTGCCTCCACCGCTGTCAGCAGCTTGGCAAAGAGGGGTCACTGCTTTTCTTTTTAACTTGGAGAAGGCCGAGCTAAAACCAGGATTTCCCTGAGTAATATTCCTCAACCTGGTTGGTTATTTAATTCCCTGAGGTCATTAAATGATTGTAAAATAGAGAGCTGTAAGAGGAAAGGAAAAACATGGAAGAAATGGAGAGCATCCCTCCAGTGCCAAATGAATACAGAGGAGACCTGTAGGAGATTTCACACCCACTGGAGGCTGACCTTGGGCAGAATCTGCTTGTGGCAGCTCTAAATGTCACATTTTGCACCCAGAATCCCTCCCAGCCCTGCACTATTTTCTGTTCCATCCCAAAAGGAAAGAAGAGGGAATTTTCCAGTGACCAACCCAGGGTGTTCCCCCCCCCCAGAGAGCAGCTGCTGCTGGAGTTCTCTGTAACTGTGGTAGCCACGAGTTTTAGCCAATATTTGTCCATCTGAACTGCAGAGGAATTAACAGCAGCCTTCCAAACAGAATTCTGTCCCCCCATTTGATACCTTTTTGTAATTATTCTTGGCATCCCCCGATAGTAATGGATATTTCTATGCCCAGTTTTCTTTGCATTGCTCACCACCCATCTCTTGCCCCTCTTCATTCACAATAATGTGATTATTAGTCACAATAATGTGATTGCTACTCACAATAAGAGCTGGAGCAAGTGATTGTGCTGCAGGAACTGAGGCTCTACCTATTTTTCTTTAATGAGCTGCTTTTTTTGTCTTTTTTCTTCTCAAGGCTATAAGGCAGCCATGAAATAGCAGTGAGATAGCAGAAGGTCATAATTTGGGAAAGCTTTTTATTTTTAAAGAAATATTGATACAGTGGAATTGATTGTTTTGAAGATAAATGGGGTGACAGGCACTTTTTGTCTCTTTTTCTATGAGTTTTCTGCCTCAGCATGATAGTGACCCTTTTTTACCTCAGAAAATAAAAAGTGACTTTTTCAGCTTGAAATGCTGTAATGGATATGGCTTCAAAAATCAAACTGATGTTTGTGGAAGGAAATTTTTGAAGGGGGAGACAAATGGAATCATTATGCGATGCTATTAATAAGTAAATTCGGGAAAAGGAGAGAGAACTGTATTTTAAAATGGGAACATAACAAGAATTTGGCAGAGCAAGGCAGTGAAAGCCAGAAAGCCCCAAGTGCCACATCCACGTGGATTTTAAATCCCTCCAGGAATGGTGACTCCATTCTCCTTGGGCTGCCAGTTCGTGGGCTTGACAACTCTTTAGGTGAAGAAATTTTTCCTAATATCCAGCTTAACCCTCCCCATGCACAACTTGAGTCTGTTGTTATTAAGGATAATTGTGTGTCTCAGCATGGCTGAACCCTGCTGAGCTGCCCAGCAGAACAGCATTGATGATTTTTGACTCACTTGAGCATGTTTAGAAGTATTGAAGTAGCAAAAATATCAAAAGGCCACTTCCAGCTGGGAGCTGTGTTTTTCTCCATGACTAAACTGGCCAATAGCAGGATGATAATTAGATGGAGAACAAGTTGCACTTTAAAATAACTTGTTGCTATCCTTAGCAAAAGAAAAAAATCATGGGCACATTGTGAGAGTGAGGGATTTGATGCGATGAATATCATCTCTTCAGCCACAGGAAAATGCAGCAATTGGCCAACAAAACTTGTGTGTCCCCATGATTGATTCATGAGAGGCTGAAAGTCCCTAAATAGCTCTTAAGGAAAGAGAAAAAACCATTAAATTTGTGTTCTGTGATGCTTGCAGTCCAGGCTGGATAACAAACAGCTGTCACTCTGAAGTGCTTCACTACATTAAGGAATATTTTATTGCCGTTCAATTAGAATTGTATTGCACTTTTGCCAGTGTGTCTGGTTCCCATATTGACAGATGGATTTGTGTTTGATTGGGGAAATCATGCCTGGTTTTCATGAGATGTCCTGTACCTTATGACACATCAGAGGAACAAAAGGGCATCCAACAGATGCTATTTCTTGTTATTTTTTTGTGTTTTATCTTTGGTAAGGTGTTTCTTTGAGGGCTGTGTGATAACGTGGTGTCATTTTTAATTGATTTCAGTAATTACAGTACACTATAAAATCATCCTGGTTTTCCTTACTGTCCTACAATGAAATCCTTGTTTTGGAAGTTCATTATTAGATCAGAGATGAGCGATGCAGAAAGCCCAAATGGTCTTTTTTGGGGACAGACTTTAGTGGTTCATCCAGCATTTTGTCCACCCTGTTCTCTGCTTGCTGGACTTTCCAGACCCAAGAAATGAGTGCAGATTTCTGAGGGTTGCCAGCCCCAGGTGACAGACAGCTGGCCCATTTTTTCCATTCAGGACGCTGCTGTCTTGTCTGTGCAGTGGCCATTTTTAAAATCGCATTTCTGTGAGATATAATTGGTTTTCTGCATATTTCTAAACCAAGCAAAGAGCACTGTGCAGACCAGAAGGCTTTGTTAATCAGTGTGGAATGTGCAATGGAAAATTGTTTGCCAGCGTTTGCTCCTGGAAAATCAGAAGGCTGACAGAATTATGCCATAACTACAGTCTGGACAATTTTGTTTATTTCTTCTCTTTTTAATGAGTTTCATTAAGTTTCACATTATACAGACATGCAGAATAAACCAGGGAAAGGGCTGAAATGAAATGTTCTCTTTATTCTCTACAAAGACACACAAAAAAGGAAGATCTTAAAGATTGAATTTTGTTAACATCCTTTTTTTTTTTTCTCACTTTTCCTTTGCTTCTTTGTTTCCTCTCTCATTCCATGAAGAAATTGATTTCTTTTGTTCCCATTTTTTGGGGGGTTTCTTTTTTTTACTTGATTTTTATGTTTTAACATGAAATATGCCCGCACACAGCTTTGTATTCACACACGGACAACTCCCCCCACACCTTCATAAAATCATTTTCTCCTGCCATGTGAATATTTCCTAATGCCATTTGCTGCAGTGATCAGAGTACAATAATGCTTTCCCTGTAGAATGTTTATGGCAAACCCTATTATTGTTACAGAGACAATCACTCTATTTTGATTCGTGTGAAAAATTGACACATTTCCTGTAGACTTTATTTTCATTTCCCTCAGATATCATGGAAGTCAAATCAAATCAAATCAGCCCCAATTTATTACTGCGTTTAACACCACTCACTTGTTGGCAGCTGCTTTATAAAAGAGCTCAGTCCTATCCCCGCCTCCTCCTTTGAATAAAGCAGGAACCAGAAAAAACCCAAGGATTCCAGGATAGGAGGATAATTTGAGCAGGTCCTTACTCTGCCTGAAAATTGGCTCCCAGGCCAATGAAAAGGAATTGGAGTCATCCCCGTGCCACTGTGAGCTCTGGGTCACAGCTGAATTTTCTGGAAAATGCCATCCCCAGTGAGCTGGATTCCCATGGCCCAGCTTTGCTTACTGCACCTCAGCTATACTGTTTGTCGTGTTTGATGGTTTTTCCCCCACGTTTTGAAGTGTTTATCAGACAAAATTACAAATTAAGTTTTATCAGTCTTTCAAATGCCAAGACTTTTTGTGGGTTTTTTCTGCACACAGACCCAGAATAAAATTACGGCAGAGAGTGGGGCTGGGAGAGGAGCCAGAATCTGGCTTTGATTAATACTTTGAGCACATTCCTAGATTAAATATATGTGTGTGTATAAATATATATATATATGAAAACATTTAATAATAACCTTTTTTTCCTGGCTGAGATGCCATACTTGGCATTTTATTCTCATCCATTTCTGAAGCTGCTGGTTTAATTCCTGAGGTCAGGGTTGTTTTGAACACTGCATTTCTCAGGCTACGCAAATGTGGACATTTATTTGAGCTGAGGAGCTGCAGGGAAATATCTTTGCAGCAGTAGCAGGATGGTTATGGCAGAGCACAGGTCATTATCCCTCAGGTGCTGAGGTGGTAAACATGACTCTAGATTAGTGGGCAGCAATCCTTTCTGTCAAGGCAGGTAGCTCAGAGACACTAAAGATGCCCTGCAATAATAATATTTAGCATTTCACAGTGATTAATCTGCCTTGCAGCAGCACTGCAGCAGCTCACCTGGGCTGGATTTCCAGCTGAAATTCTGAATTTAATGTGGCTTTGCACTGAGGGAACCGTGCTGTGTGCTTCTCAGAGGTGGCTGGGTGAGGGGACTGTGGCACAGGGATCAGCTGCCGTGGGGTGGAGTCAAACAGAAGATCAGGCTGTTGTGTGAGAATGTCCTTAGAGCAGAAATGGTCACATTTCCTGGGCACAGTTTAAGCAGAGAACCTTTTTTCCCAGTGGGTTACAGTGGGTTACAGTGGTGAGCAGGCACTGCCTCAGCACAGGGCCAAGGTGGAGGGAATTCCCACCTCTGGGTTTTGAATCAGAGCCTTTCTTGGAGCTGGAATATCAGCTGTGACAGGCTCTTATCACAATGACAGGGCAGCAAGGCCATCACTTGGAATATAAATGTCACTATTGGACAACAGTTTCTTAGCTATCGTGGCTGAGCAGTGCTGTTATCCTTTAATAAAGCCAACTAATTAATGTCACAGAGTTTGTGCATAGCTGTCCATCCAGCTGTGACCCAGGGGACTAGGGGAACGTTGTGCTGGCAGCACACAAACTTTCCACCTTCAGTTCTGCAACTTTTGAAATGCTAAAATATTAGACAAATCCACGTAACTCAAGAAGCTCACAGATTTATTAGAGAGCCTGAAACACTCGAGAGAAAGAAACCTTAACAATATTATTTCTTCGCTGATAAGATCTCCAAATCCCTTGCAGTTCAAAAATTACAGAGGATTTAAAAGACTTCCTGCTCCGGGTTCTAACTGACAGTGAGCCTGTCACAGTGAGTTCTGTCTTGCAGGGACACTGAGCCACTATTACTTGGAGCTTTCTAATTCTCTGCAACCTGAGCCTTGACAGGTGGCTGTGAAGAGGAGCCAGAGATGTCACTTGTTCCACCCCCTATCATGGCTGAGTTATTTACTTGAATTCTTCCCACACCATCCTCCCAGAGAGGATGAAAATCGGAAAGAAATCTGTCCTGAGAGCTCAGTGAGCTGCTCCTGAGGACCTGAGCTCCTCCTGCTTCCCTGAGGCACCAGGGGGACTCCTGAGGAAGACAAACATGCTGGATGCTGCAGTGGGGAAATTAACACAGAAAGGGGGTTCTGCTGCAGTAGCACAGGCTTGGGGAAGGGCAAACAGGGCAAAGATTCATTTATCCATCCATCTATCCAGGCACAGGCCACGCTAAAACTTGGCACTAAAGGACAGCTCTGTCAGGAGTTTCTGGTGAGCCTCCTCTGCCCATTAGACCTCGGGAATTTATTTATTTATTGGCTGGAATCCAACCCTGCTCTGTGGTGGCTTTGTGAGTGCTGGTGCCAGTGAAAGGGGCAGAGAGGGGAGCAGTTCTGTTGGGGGCTGCACAGGTGAGATTCCTCTCTGCAGCTGCATCCACTACCTACTCCAGAAGTCCCCCAGAAAAGGCATTTTCTCCCTGTTGCTTTGGCTCTTTGGAAGTCCAGTTGTGCTGTTCAGTTGCAGTGCACAGAACCCAAAAGGAACTGAACTAACAGTGAACAAATTTCCTGGGCAATTTGATATTAATGGGCAAAATCTGTAGTAAATTCAAAGGAGTTTTCTAGGATATTTATTTATTTATTTATTATTTATTAATTTTATATATTTATTTTCTAGCAAATATTTACTGTAGCTGACGTTCGTGCACGTTTGTTTTTCCGGTCCCAATAGGTTTTAAGATAGAACAGGTCTATTTTAAGAGTTTTTACAGCTAGGAAAACTTTTAAAACTTTTTCCAAGCCCTTTATTGCCTGAAATAACATCATCCCCCAAGCAGATTAAATGGGCCCGTCAGCTGCAGAGCCCAGGCTCAGGTGGAGGTGGAGCTGTGCTGTTCCACTGAAATGGAAGCAGCTGTGCTGCCTGGCACCAGCTGAGAACCCAGTGAGGTGGGCAGGAATGGGGTCTTTAATTTCAGGCAAAAAAGCCCCACTTCCCTGGAGGCAGCCCAGGAAGGGAGGCTGGGATGGTTTGTTCTGTGCTGCAGCCCCTAAAGCACAGCGAGATCCCCGGGCCAGCATCGAGCCAACACTCCAGATCTCCTGGGTGTGTTCAGGAAGGCTCAACTTAATGGGGCAAAACTGCTGAATTCTGCTTTTGTGGAGGAGGGAATGCTAATTTAATGAGTGCTTGTGTCTTGGATAACTGGTTCCCTCCGTGTTGTTATCTGTTGGTATTAGTTACACCCCAGCTGCCTTCCTGAGCTCACTCTTTTTCCATCAGGACAGTTCTCTTCATAGATGTTTTGCATTTAGCTGTTTCATAAGTATAGGGAAAACAAATACAGGCCTCCCCTGAGGAAAACAAGAGAATTATTTTGTCTAAAATAGTCTTTTTCCACATGAATTACTACCCACAACAACAGTTCATCTGACTCGTGGGTTCTATACTTTGAGAAGGGTTTTCAGCACACTCCAGAAGTGTAAGGGCTTTGTAGACCTTAATTAAGGCCTCCTAAAAAGTGTTTTCCCCTAAAGAAAAATACCTGGACGAGGCACCTGAATTCAATGAGTATTTTCTGGTGGGCAATGGTTCTGGGGGAGTTAAGAGGCTGCAGGTGTGACACCAGGCTGGGGCTGTTGTAGCAGGATGGAAGAGCTGCAGACCTGAAAAGAAATTTCTAAGGGTTTTTCCTAAGGTTTGCTAAGGATTTTTCTTGTAAAAACACTTTCTCTGAGAAGATCCTGTGCTGTTTTGAGACTGAGCACTTCTGTTTCCTGCTACCTGAGGTCCTGGGTGAGGAAGCAAGTTGGGGTACAGATTTCCTGCCCATCTCTCTGTTAGAGGTAAGAGCTGAACTCTTAGCGTTACATATTCCAGTCTATATTTGATCACCAATAGCAGAAATTTAGGAGTGAGGGGCAAAACACAGCTTAGTCCTTTAAGTGTCTGCAGGGTTTTTTTTGTTTTTTTTTTCATTTCCCTCGTCTTATGGAGTTCTATTTTTTTCCTTGAGAGTAGACAAAATTAAGTTGCTTATGGGTAATTCATGAACTAGAGACTGAAAATTTGGATTAAATATTTAAGATTTTTTCTAAACAGTTTAATGAAGTGAGCAAATATTATATAGTTGTGGTTTTTTTCCACATGTCAATCATTCTAAAATTATGTTAGCTCCTTAAATTCTTTTTACATGTTAATGACATCTCATTATTCCATTAATGGTCTGCAGCAGGATTAACTGTGTTTGTTTTCCATTAGTGCTTATGCATCTTGGAATGCCTGAACAAGTATTAGAAAGTCAAACTTCCTCTTTCCTTGGAAACTTGGGAGAAGTGAAATTTCTCACAGTTCTCTCAGCATGACTATCTGAATGTTAAGTTCTAATTTTTATTTGCTTTCTTTTCCTGTAAGCTTTATTCTTTTGATTTCCAATCACTGAGTGAATGAGCAGTTGGAGTAAGGGCTGCCCTGGTGTCCCACAGCGAATTCCAGGGCAGAGTTTGGGAAGTGCCATGAATGGATTCCCCTCCACTGCTCGCTGGAGCTCTGCCAGTGCTCGGTAAGGATCTGGATCCACAGCTCTCTGAACACCCTGCCAGTCCTCAGACTCTGCTGAAGCTGGTTATCTTTATTAGCTATGTTTGCAGAATATTTAGATCAGGAAAAGGAGGAGGGAAGTCAGTAAGTTTGACTGAGGCAGTGAAAAATGGAGCGCTTTTCAGTTTGGTGCTTTGATCTATTTTCACATTTGTGGCTGAAGAAAGCCTGAAATAAGTTCCAGTTTAACCCCAGTGTAGGGCTTGCCCTTGTGGTTTCCTGAGCTTGGTCTAAGCTCTGACAAGATCAAAATCTTCTGGAATAGGTGTGTGGATTTTTTTGAAAGAAACATAATATATTTGGTGATGATGAGGTGTGTATGTCCTGCAGGTGAAATAAATCATGCCTTCCTGCAGGGGCACAGGCTGTTGGGTGAGAGCTTCCTCAGTGACATGCTCACATGACTTCATTTTAGCTTCATTTAGGCTTTTATAAAAGTACATTAATGGCTGGTAAGGACTTGGTGGTGCTGCTGTAGGACATCAGCACAATGGAGTATGTTCTTTTTAAATATTGCAGGGTTTTTTTCCCTTTTCCTTTAAAATATTTCTCAGATTGACCTTCTTTTTTTCCCCCTGTGTTACTGTGAAGCACTCTGCACTTCCTACAAGCCAGCTGGACAGAAATCTACTCTGACCAGGCTGATTTGCAGTATTTCCATGTTGTCCACAGCTGGGGGGTTCCTGTGATGCCTTGGCAAAGCACACACTTTATTTGTTCTGTACATTTATCAAATAAGGCTTGGTGGGAAGTCGTTGGGTTTGACAGAAGATTTATGGAGGTTTCAGCTGGCTTTGCAGTAGCCCCATGATAATTTTTGATAACCTGTTGAACAGAATTAGTTAAAAGCTCTTTTGTTGTTTCTTTAAGGCCTTCTGTCCCAGCAGGTTTGTAAAACAACTTGTGGAATCTCACACAGCTAACCCCTATTGAACTTATAAATTCAGCCTAATATTTTTGTTTCTTTCTTTCCAACTTTTATAAAGTGAATTCTATAGAATTTTATGTGCTGCTGGTCCTTCTGCTCCCCATCTTAGCAATTGACCCCATGAGATGCTGTTCCCCCATTCACTTTCTTCTCTCTCTAAAAATGGCCTAAGCCTTGGAGAAATACATTTAAATTATGATTTTTGCTTAAATAAAGAGGAACGAGGAGTGGTAGAGAGAGAGACAGAAAAGAGACATATAAAAAATATAATGATAATTTAAAAAAAACACCAAAACCCAACCCTAGAACCCCCTTTGGTCTTACGTGTAGACTTTGTGTGCAAAATTTTTCCATCAGAGAGCTATTCATATTGACTGTGATGATTGCAAAATTTCTGTGCTGTAAAACTACTTCTCTAATCCCATAGAGCATCAGGACTCAGTCTCAGTAATTCAGTCTTTCCCTAAGGTCTGAATTTCCTTTCTCTACATCAGAGTTAGATTAAGGCACGCTGATGGATTTTCTGGGAATGTTTGGATCCAATCTGCAGCTAATTTACCTCCAAGAAAGTGAATATTTCCTTCCCTGCAGCATTATATCGGAGAGTTCTGGGGCTTGAATTTTTCTGTCAGCCTGACTTGTACCAGAGTTTTGTTTGACATCTGATTGGAGAGACCTAATGTGGTTTGGTGGTGGCTGCTTTTAAAACTTACCTTTCCACCGTGAGGGGTAGGTGAGGTTGTAGTGGCATTCAATGGAAATGTTGACAGAATGGAAATAAAAGTCCCTGTGGGAGGTGTCGGCTGTGCCAGAATTTACAAATCTATCTCCTGAACTGTTCCAAAAGTCTGGCGTTTTCCCAGGTTTGGTTCCTCCCCCTGCCCACTTCCCTGTAGGTGTTCTGCTGGGAGGTGTCAAAAATTAAGCTGCATCAAAACAAATTCTGCCATGGAAAGCTGCAAAACTTTAGTTTGCTTTGGGTCAGAATTTTAAGTCGCTCATTCATTAAATGTTGATTTGTTTGCTTTCAAAACTGTAAAATATGTCCTACAACCAGCACCTCCTGCATCCAAGAATGGTTCCAAAGGGAGGTGGCAAACTCTGAATGCACAGCCTGAGCTACCTGAGCTGTCTTTGACTGCAATAACTCAGCAGAAGAGAAATAAATATGTATTTAGAGATTTAAAAAAATGCTTTCCTGGCCAAGAAAAGTTGTCACTTTGTCACTGTCCCACACACGCACCAGCTGAGTTGCTGTTCTCAGGGGTATCCAGAGGATGCCTTTTACATTTGCCCCTCTCCCAGGTTCATTTATAAACCCTGCTGCCAATTCCCCTGGTAGGAAACCAAGCTAGAAAACACACAAGAAAATACCCGAAGCTGTGTTCCCTTGGTGCCACATTTGAATGACTTTTCTTGACTACAGCGGAAAACAAACTCAGATTTATTGCACATTCCAAAAGCACTCCCCACGTAGCTTTGCAGCACTCATTTTTTTTCAGGATCAGTAATCAGTTGCACCACAAATTCAAGAGCTTTACCTTTCTCTTCCTTTGGCTCTGCTTTACCTCCCTGCGTGGCATTTGCTGAGAGATGATTTTTACCCATCAGTTTGCAGAAGGTCCCACACAAGTTGTAAATAAGGAGCTGGCCAGAGGGAGTTGTGGAATTATTCTAACTTTACCTCCTGAGTAAGGAAGCCAGCCTAATTAATGACCCCCTCCAACTGGAGAGGTGCAGAATGGTAATTTGGGTATGGCAAAGCTGGGATTTATGGTCAGTTCAGAAGGCTGTGAGTGCCAGCTCTGCAGTTCTCGACATCTCAACTCACAGTTGGGATCAATACTGCAGCTGCAGCCTCCACTTGTATATTTTATTTATGGAACACATCTTTTGAAACTTTTTTTTTTCCCTGTTGTTTTTAACGAGTTACTGACCCTTTGATTTAGGCTAGCCAGGATTTATTTTGCTTTCTTTTGAAAGTGGTGCAACAGCTGCTAGCGCCGGTGTTTGGGGTGTGTGCACCTTGGCCTGTGTGCCCCTAGAGAAACCTGCCCCTCTCAATTCCATTGAACTTAATTTCTCCTTCAGCCTCCCCTGGCAGTGCTTTTGTCATGAACACATCCCATGGCCAGCAGAATGGAATAAAGCCTTTGGTATGTGTGAGAAATAGGCTTTGGATAGATCTGGAAAATTCCAGCCCAGGGGGTTATTTAAACCAAGGTCACAGCTCTGAACA
>WAAG01054307.1:10792-25692 GCA_013390105.1 Tichodroma muraria | reverse complement strand
TTTCCTGAGCTTTTCTCAGAAAAGCTCAGAGTCTGGTAAGCACCTGGGCTAGGACATGTCTGGTGCATGCCTCCAGGTGAGGAGCTTGGAATTATGCTCAGGTGCAGTAAGATAGGTACAACTGTAGAGTGTCTGAATTCAGCTCCTCTTCTGATTATCCATCTGTGGGAAAGTCTCTCTTCACTGCAAATTAAGCTTAGAAGCTGGATACAAAAAATAGCAACCACCACAAACTACCTAGGGGGAGCAGTAGGGCCTTTTGACTTGGAGGTTTGGGCACGCTTTCCATTGGTGTTATTCTGGGATAATAATCAATGTCTGGTTTGCCCTTCCAAACTATGACTCAGAAGCGTATCAGTCTACTCGAAAACTTGGATAAACAATCAAAACGTAGACTGAAAATCAAAGATGATGCAGGATGGCATCTATCTCCTTTTCACAGCATGCATTTTCATACGCTCTCTGAATATTTCAAAGTGTTTTGGCACATATTATCCCAAAATGTTTGCTTCAGCTCTGGCAGTTAATGAAAACTCATCAAATGCAGTATTATATTGACATTTAGATGCATGCTTTCTCTATTAGTAGTTCTTCTCTATTCATTTCCATGAACATAAAAGTTGCAAAGTTGAGCCTTGATTTCTGATTTATGTACTGCCTGTTCCTAGCACAAGGACTTTTGTAGAGGATGAACTGCAGCAAATGAATTCTGAGCAGAGTGCCAGAATAGCTACTGAAGTGACCCCAGACACAAATTTGTCCCACCATATCTACTTAGAATTTTTGACTATTTACAAAGGAGTTGGCTGAAAAAGCCCTTTAGCTTGAGTATGTCTAAAGTTCAGTTTATTTTTTCTGACTCAGGTCCTGTAGGACTCCTAAGGATTCCAGGCACCAGACAGCTGTGTTTAGCCTTGCCTGTTACAGTAACGTCAAGGAAACCTATCATAACTGGCAAGCCTTCTAAACACATGAGTTCTTATGGATTACAAAAGGAGAAAACAGGCAGATTAAAATAAACTGTTACCAGACAGAAGGACACCCACCCTCTTCCCCTATAACTTCTTTAAAAAAGCCCTGGGAATTTGCTTTGATCAGACTTTAAGGTGAGAGCAAATATTCTGGAAGTTATCTTCAAGCTAACAAAATAGTGATAAGCAAGGGAGGAAATGGAGCCAAGATACGTCATGTTTGTTAAAAGACAAAAATCTGGTGATTGTGACAAACCCTGCTAAGATCTAGTGGAGAGGACATTGCAGAATGGGCCTCACTGGGATCTGAACAGGATTTCCATTCTTGCACTGTTGGTCTGTTTCTGTGGCTTTGGGATTTGAGCTTCTCTGGAGAACGCACAGAAAGACTTGAAAATTCAACCACCTCTGGCTGGCTTTCCCCTTGCTGGGAGAGAGTTAAAGTATAGAATGCAAGTGAAAAACAAAGAAACAAGAAACAACCCCCAAACCAACCAAACAAAAAACAACCCCACCCAACAAAAATCCACCCAAACCTCTCTTTCACTGTTGGTCTCTGTTGAGGATTTGAGTCACTGAGTGATTTCAAAGCCAACATATGTTCATGTCCAGATTTCTTGAAACACCAGGAGAATGAGCTTCCTAAGGGAACACTTTATGTTATTGTGGAAAAAAAATAATTTGGTCCACTCAGTCAAAGCCACATTAGTATCACTTTACCAGGCTGCTGTAAATCCATCTTCACTAGCCAGTTGACAGAGGGCTTGTTTTGAGCAGCTGGAAGAGCCTCATGGAATTGAGCCTTTAATTTTCATGGAGAGCTTCAAGGTTTAAAATGGAATGAGTGAGATGAGAATTTGCAGCGAAAGAGCATGGTTCCATCAGTCTTCAGCCAACGAGACATGGGAAGTCTCCCTGCCACAGCAGGAGCAGCCAGGTCTAAAAATGTCACTAAGATGGGTGTCACCACCATCCTTGAAAGGTGTCCAGGAAAGATAGGATGCACCTCCTTTGTGGAGTCCCTCCCTCTTTACACCGACTGCAGGAGAAGCACAAGTAATGTTTTTGACTGTTTGCTCAGCTTTATACCCCTAAAATCTGTGTCTGCTCAAACAACTCAAGGAAAATGGCTTATTGCCTCAGCAGATGCCAAGGCCATAGTGCAGATAAGCAGAGGACTCCACTGTGTTATTGGTCAGGGCTCCTCCACCCAACGATATTTAGAGTAAATTTAGATATTTATTGTTTGTGTAATAAACAACAGCACAAACAGGATTTGTGTGTGAAGTTATCTCGTTTGCCTGGATTTTTAATAGCAGCAAATTGCTTAACAGGACATTTAGAGGAAGGTGAAAACAAAGAATCTTCCATCTGGAGTTTTTCTGCTGGTACAGGATTTTTAACCTGAGAGCCCAGAGTAACCTAAAGTCACATGGAGGAAAAGTCAGAAGTGGTTATGGCTCTAAAAGAAACTGGATGCTTGCAAGCTGCTCATCAGCAAAGACTTCTGCTTAGCACATGATTTCCACAGGACAGTTTTGCTCCAGCTGTGTTAGATAAAATGCTTAGATAAGAACTACAAAACACAGACAGTAAAAGGAATTTCTATTTGAAGTTGTGGTGAACACACTAAGGGTATCTCAGGACTCACTCTGGTGTATTCAGGGTAAAAAGGAGAGTAAATGCCAGGAAAAAGGAGTGTACCTTGCACATCAGCTCAGAACACTTGTATTTTATTTGCTGTCGTCCAGTTCCTAACACTGTCCTGAAGCCATCTAAATGGCAGGGAAACATTCCTGTAGCTAGTTTGCCATATGTCCTGAGACCCAGGATCCCTTTGGATGCAGTTGGCATTCAGAGGATTACCTGGCCCTTTCAAAGCTTGCTGTTCACTGGGTCTGATACCCATCTGTAATTGTGAATTAATATGCTTTTAGTCACTGGTCACTGTCAGTCTTGCTTAAAAATCTTTTCCTCAAATTCCATACAATGTCTTTCAGCTACTGGATGTTCAGATAAGGAACAGAAGGGCGTTTTAGTGGTGTCGTTTAGGTACTCTTCGAATGTTACATGAGCCTTTAGCTTCATTGCCCCCGACTTGGCAGCAGGAGTGTTTTGCTCTATTCCTGTTTTCTCCCAAGCGTTTACCAGGCGCTGAGGCTGGGCTGTCAAGGAAGCCCAAGTAAGAAGGTAAGAGGGGGAAGTCACAGAGGACTGTCATAGTCCTGGCATGCTGTACCTTGGCTCCATCACCACTTCAGAGCAGGAGTAAAAAGGCAGTGCAAGCAGCACATGCACCGCAGGAAGCAATGAAAAGGGGCCCTTTGTTCAGCTGGGCACCACAGCTAAGCTAGATAACAAGAGCAGCGCTCACTTTCCTTCACAATCTGATGGCCTGCACAGATATCTCGCTGCTCTTGGTTTTCCAGTTTTATGTTCCTTCCCACATTGCTACTTCCTTGCCCTTCAGACCTTCCTCTATCCCATCCCACCTCATCCCTACCAACTGACCCCAGGCAACTCACACAAGAGGCTTGGGGCAGATTCTGTCTCGCTGTCCAGGTGCAATGTGGCTGCTGTTCCCTCACTTTTCCTAGCCAGCCATCACACCCACATCCAACTGTCACTAAGCAACGCAGCACAAAGCCAGCAGATTTGCATACATCTGTGCAAACTTTCTGTGAGGTCTGAGTGTCAGAGTTTCACTTTGGGTTTCAGGCTAATGTGGAGCCAGACAGTGGTGGACATCAGCAAGTGTGCAGAAGGATATGTCTTGTCACTTCTGGTTGCCAGGTTGGGTATTCCACTGCTGGAAAATTCACTGTCTGCTTGTGTTCAAAAGTTCCCTTTAGTGAGACTAAAATTATTGTCAAGACTTTGCTGCTTTTGGCACTGATACACATGAGGGAAGTCTCTGGGATTGTTTAGTCTACAGAAGAAATACCAGTTTTGTACCTGTTTTCAAATAGAGGAAGTACCAGTTTTCAAATAGGATAAATATTGCAAGCTAGGAAAAGGGCATGCTCTCTATGTCCTTGGAGAATAAGACAAGATGGAGGGGGCTTAAATTATCAATACAGAAATTTTGCTTGGGTACTAGGGAAAGCTTTCTCATGGTAAAGATGACAGTGCTGCCAGCCATGGAGCAGTTTATTAAGGAAAATTGTGTAGCCTTCATCAAGCTGCCAGAGCAGGAGGTGGCAGAAGTTCAGCACAGATTAGATCAGTATCTGACTCTGCTGGAACAGGCAGATGGACCTGGTGACCTCTCAAGGTCTCTTCCAACCTTGTTTTCTCTGACTTGTTTTCAGTGACTAGTACCAAGAAACTGCAATCAGTGCAGTTTTGGAGGCTGTACTAAGATGGGTAAGAGAGCACCTCTACCCTGGGGAACATAGGGAGTCAAGAGAGATGAGACAAAGTGTGCCTGGGGGAAGAGGGAGGCAAAGAGAGGGAAGGCAGGTTTCCCAAGGCTGCCTAGTGTCAAGGCACTGGGGAGGAATCTTGCTTTTGGAGCCAGCATCTACTGGCTGTATGATCAAAGACTGGTCAGAAACATTAAGCTTTTTTGTTGTCCGTGGGTCTGAAGCTGGTGAATTTTATATTGCTTTCAAATACTTTTAATATTCTGCAGTCTGTGTCAGAAGGTACAAATTTTCCCATTCTGCCTTTCAGAGACTTTGAAATATTTCAATTTCCTTATCAAATTCCTTGTCAAACAGGTTTTGCTTAGATAGTCCCAATGTGAGATTTCCGGGTGATGGTTTTCTGCAGAGGACCCCAAGAGCTGAGGCAGATATCAATCTGATTTGATGAAACCACATAATTCTCCCTGTCTTTCTTCCCTTTTCTCTGTGGGTGATCGACTGGCTGCTCATCTGTGAGCTGAAATCCCACACCACTCAAGATACTGTCTCACTGTGAAGAGGCTGCTGAAGAACCAGGCTGCAACAGCAGCTGCCAAGCAACTGAGGCTGCTCCTTCAGCTTCACCTGTGGGGATGAGAGCATTTAATAAATTAGGCAAAATAATATTTTTATTAATCATTTGATCTTGATCCTTTGGTGCTCCCACTTGCTACCTGAGGGTCTTCCACAGACCCAGCTAGAGCTGTTACACTTGGCACTTGAGTTTGGAGCAAAAAAAGCCAACACGTGTGCACAGGCATGTGCTGAGAGGCAAAAACACCTGACCCTGGTCACTCCCTGTCAGCAGGAGTGGCAGCTCCCAGAGTGATGTTATCCCCTGGAGATGGGGAAGCTGCAAAGGGAGCTGGTAGGGAGTGTGAAGCAGGGTACCTTTCTTTGTTCTTTTTACGTTCATCAGACAAGCAGTGCCCACCCTGAGTTCAGCGGCAGGGAGTTTAAGGTAGGTCACACTTCTGGCCGCGTTGCAGAGGCTCGGCAGTGTGGGCGGCGGGAGGCTGCAGCGCATCCACACCAGTGGCTGCTCTGCTGGGTCAGCAGCTGGAGGGTATCGGCGGGTCTCAAGGCACTGCTGGCACGACACAACGAGCCCCTGCAGTCTGGCAGGTGGACGGGCTCTGCCAGGTTGCCTGCGAGCCAGCAAACAAATCAAGCAGAGTCGATGGCGTCTCCAGGCAGCTCAGCTCCCGCAGGTGTTCTTATTTCCAGCATCGGGGGAGCAATGCTGAGACTCTGCAGAGGCAGGGGAGAGGGCAGCTTGCCTTTGTTCACTCTGATTTCTTGTGGAGATTCCAGAATAACCTTTCCAAGAATTGGCTTCATTGCCTTCTGCAATGCAAAAGCTGCCTAATTAAAGAGACATAAGAAAAAAATTGATTTTTGCCCTATTTTTCTTTCTAGGAACTAATCTGATTCACTGTATTGTCATGCATTCCTTACAGACCTGCTTATTTCTTTTACCCAGTGCAGTGCACAGCCCTGCACTCTCTTCTGGCTGTGAAATCACAGCACCCAATTGGACCTTGGTGACTTCCCAATATCTCCACCAGCCATCCCTCCTTCACAGGCTCACTGCTAGGAACCCACTGCTCTTGGTCCAGCTGCTCTGCATTTATGTGGGGAAGCTCAGGTCAGCTGGAATTTGCTCTTTTCAACAATGACTGATTTTTTTGCATTAGTGGGCAGTGGTGGCATCTCTGGGAAATATCAGTCTGTAGGAGGGCAGGGTATCCTCCAGTCTAGCTGCTGTTTGACACTGGGTATTTATTAGTGGCAATTATTAACATGGAGAACTAAGTCCATACTCTCCCCTGGGAGTCACCGGTGCTATTTAAACTAACAGAACAACCAAACCAAACCAGAAGAATCTTAGGGATATCAACTCACAAACACAACAACACAGCAATACTCAAGCCTTTCAGTTTTGTACATCAGCCTGTTTCAATGAGGAGCCACCCTTATAGAATTCCCTGAAGAACAAAAATCTCTGGTTACTTCCAGCAGTTAAAGTTCTCTCTATGCTATGGGAAGTTTGCAGATACAGCATCTCCAGGCAAAAAATTAATCTTGTTGGAAAGCCTTTAACCCCCTGTGCGGTGGTGGAAAAATTGGCTTCTGAGAAGATGACAATAGGCTGTGTTGTGGAAGCTCCCAAAAGTAACTCGTTTCAGTTGACTGAAATGAGCCACCACAAAAGCCCGTGTGATTTGGAAGTGGGAGTTGCTATCAGTACAGTAAAACCTACATATTTTGTGTAAATCTGCCACCTGTGCTGTTCTCCTAACCAAGGTCTTCACTTGAGTTCGCTTCACAAGCCCTGCATACAGCCCAGAGCCTGTCGGATGTGGGCAGTCGTGGCTACAGGTAAAGCACCGAGCGCTTTGAATGGTTCCCACATGATGCTGAGTGAAATGTGTGCAACAGCCTGTGGGGTGAAACTGCCCTGTGGCAGGGTTCAACAAACAGGATATCTACCTGTATCTATCTTCAGACTGACCTGAACAGTGGCAGGGCTGTGCAGGGTAGCAGGGTCCCTGCAGATAACCAATGAGGGAGGGATGTTCATGTACAGCACCATCTGGCATAGCTGGAGCTGGCCCTAGCCATTTGTAACTTTGCAGAAAACCCTACAAAAATGTGGATCCCTCTGTGTTTCACTGATCTATCAGGAAAGATGAATTGACAAGCTAAGGGCATCTTGGCTAACAAAACAAAATAGCCTCTGGGTCAATGGTGGGACTGTTAAGGCCATTACTCTTGGATATAACTTCAGAAAGGTGGGAATTTTTTAATGTGATTGTGGTAGCAATTTTTATTTTTTTTATCCTTGTTGCATGAATCTGAGAAATCATCTAAGCTTGAGCAACACCAATTTACAGATCCAAGCATTAATGATAATTATGATACAATGATAGGAAAATTGAAGTTGTTGGGATGTGATCCAAATTCAGGCCTCCATGTAAGGCACAATCCACATTAATTGAGTCTAATTAAAGATGTTTACTAGAAGAAAAAGAAATTATAAGATGGCAGTATTGACAGAGATACTTTTAGCAGAACCAGAGTATAGGAATAGTTTAAGCTGGCATTCACAGCAGAGAAGTATCTGTTCTGTCTCAGCCTAAGTATTTGTCAGTGTTGAGCCAGTTCCTGCAGCGGTAATTTGGTCTTCTTAAGCAGTGTAAATAGAAGTTATTAAAATATTAAATGAATATTTATAAATATCATTTTCATAAACAGGCAGAATGGATGCACATGCAAAAACTTGCTTGGCTGAAAACAAAGAGTAGCTGCAGCTGCTGGTACACGTGAGTAGCTGCTGGAATTTACCTTGAACACAGAAACATTGATTTGCATAGTTAAATGTTGGCTTCAAGCAAGCACCTGGATTTGATGCAATTAATGGATCTGGTGGGTGCTGTTCCAATCACCCAAACACCCATGAGACATACCTACAAAGTAAATTAAAAGACTTAGCAAAGTGTTTTGTTCCAAGTAAGTCTTATGGTTTTATTTACCACCTCATTTTAAAGCTTCGCTGGCTTGTTTGGCCATTTTATCTAGGTCTTCAATAACCCACCAAAGTTTTGGATTTTTATCTTTCTCAGTAAACAGAATTTGCAATTCTAATTCCATAGTAAGCATTTATTTACAGGAACTAGGATTTAAGGAGTACTTGATTCAGGGTCTAATGGGGAGCCACATCATGAGCAGCCACATCATGTCGTTACTTCTTTGGGAAACACTGGGATTAAAGCAAGGCAGGATAGCCCCATCTTCCACTCTAATGCTGGCAGGAGACCTGACCAGGTGTTTGTAAGTCTCAGGGTAGGAAGATAGTGTCTGACCAGGGATAGTGCTTCATCCTAGCCCTTCCCAAGCATGGAGATAGTCGGAAATAAACAAAGGTTTCATTTTGGTGATTTAAAGTGATGACTGTATGTTTAAGCTTCAGCAACAGCCATGGAAGGAAAAATTCCCACGTCCTGGAGACTTGAGACTCCTGTATGGGTAATACTTGGAAGTGTTGAGAGTCAAACACAGAAAACCTGTCTCAGCTGAAATCACAAGCCTGTAGAAATCACAGAAGTTGAAGGCAGAGCAAAATTTAAGTCTCCCAAGACTCTGCTGCCTTTTAGTAATGAGTCTGTGACTCAGATGCTACCCAGCCATAGGTAATGTTGGTAAAAAGAAGCTGCATTCTGTCTTCCCAACGTGGAGGTGACAGACCTGGAAAACACACAAGGCTTTCTGTGGGAAGAAACTGGTGCTTCCTGCTACTTTGAAGCTCTGGGAAGTGCTAGTTGAAATTAGCTTCCAAAAAGCATGTTGTAGCACTGGATCCCCTTTTGCAGCATATGCAAACCTTACTGCAGGTGGGCCTGTTAGCAGATCATATTCTGTAAATGCATCTGGATGGAAATATGTCTGGAAAGCTCTTTAGGGTGCCTTTGATCACCGGGCCCATGGCCATGGGTACTGGGGTGAAGTGCTTCGGCTGAGTGTTTGAAAATAAATTGCTACTGATGCGTAATTATTGTCCATTCCTGGTTAAGAAAGAGGTTCTCAGGCTTCACTTTGGGTCTGTAGAGAACAGACTTCAACACAGAGACAAAAACAACCTGGAAATGTTGTCAAATCTATGTAGCTGCCTTGGAGCTCCAGCTTCTGTCCTGAATCTGTATGTAGCTGAACCTCAGCGCTTCATAGGCTCATACAATGACAAAATAATTCATGCTGGAGACTCAGAGCAGGCCAGGCAGGCACTATTCCCCAGCTTCACAGCTCCATGCTGAATGACATCCAGCACTATCTCTTGTATTCCTGCCAAGGAGTCTCCTAGTAGCAGCAGCCAGGAGCGCTGGCCACATCCAAACAAGTATCAACAAGATCTTTGTTTTCTTAGTGTCTGCTTCAAGGCTAGATAATATTTTAACCCTTCAACTCACGTTGAAGTGATATACATGTATGTGCAAGAGCTTTGTGTGAGGTTTTGAAGGACCCTGGAGCCTCCAGAGCAGTGATGAAGGATGATGAGAGGCTGGAGGAACTCCCTATGGCACTGTTCACAGCTGCTTTATAGTCTCCACATCACAGTGTAAACCCTCTACTAGCCCACATTCAATTCACGTGGTGTGAATTCACTGCAGAATGTAGGTACGCAAAGGAACATGTAGGAGCCTTGAAAGGCTGGCAAGTGACAGGGCAGTCTTTAATTCCACATAATAGAAATATCCTGTTAATGCCTGGCTGCTGCCGTTCACAACCTCTGCATACAGACCTTTTTTACCAGGTGCCCCTTAGACATCCTGGCCAAAATCAATGTGAGTACTCCTTTTGTCCACTCCTCTTCCCTCAGCACCATCCAAGAGAAGTGTGGTTAACCTCTCACCCTTCTGTTTCTGTCTGTGCCATTGAAGATCTGACACTGCTGTAGCTTCCTTTGCACATTGCAGTCCTTGCTGTCTCCAAGTGCAGGGACTTCTCTCTGCACAGCCATGGCAAGGGAGTCATGAAGCACGCTAGCTACACATTTTAAACATGATGGCTCAGCGCCGCAGGTGTGAGGAATAGAAACCAGGAGAGTCTTCCCAGAGAAGTCAGGGAGTTGGCTAGAACCTACTGTTGTAGTCCAGCAAAAAAGCAAAGTTCATCAGCAAGTATTAACTTCTGCAAAGCCAAAGGATTTGAGGCTGTGATGAAGTTCCATCATAGCTTTCTGTTTCTTTCATCTCTCTTATGATCCAGTAGATCCAAGTCTATTCTCTCCTGTCTTTCTCTCAAACGAAATAAAGATTTGTTTGCTCTGCTCAATTACTTTCATTGCTCATCATGCTTAATATTTCTATTTTGCCCCAGTCAGGAGACAAACAATCTGGGAAATGACTCAGAATCTGGGCTTTAACAGGTTGTTCTCTGGAATATGTACAAAAAGTTTTGAAGGACTAAAACTAGTAGTACTGGTGGTAGTAGTAGAAAGAGATGAAAAATAGTAATAAGACAAATTTCGGAGTCACAGAAATTGTTTTTTAAATTCTTAAAACAAAGGGGCCTTCTGAGGCACAAGGGAGCCAAGAGTTGAAAATGGATTGACATTTCTGTGTTTCTTTTTTGACACTGCTAGGGTTGATTAAGTGATAATTAGGCCAGAGAGTGCACCAAGAGTCACTGCTTCATCCTACTCCTTCACCCCCTCAGGACTTGTCACCACTGAATAAAGGGCAGAAATGATGTTAGAAATGCCTGCAGTTTTGAGAATGTGTAAATTAAGAAGCTTGTGTTTTTTCATGCTTTATGGCTAATTTGAGGAAAATCAAATTTCCAGATTGATTCCCATCCCCATCCCAAAAATTAAAGGGGATTGGATTACTTTTCTAGCAGAATCTAGAGTCCACAGAGCTGGTACGTGGACTTTAGTTGTGTTTACATTTCTGTAGACTTAATACGGGAGGTCCACAGATGTTGCCCACACACAGAGTGCAAAACAAGGACAAATACCACCATATGACACTAGCTCTCCCCAAAGACAGACACTGAATAATCCAATAATCCAATATCACACAAAGCCTTTTTCAATCTCTCTCCTTCTCCACAGCTGAGATTTCCAGTCCTAGGGGGGGATGCACATTTAACTTACTTTTTTGTTCTGATTCAGTAAAATAAACCTTTTTTTTTTTGTAAATATGTCACAAAAAATACCCAACCCCAAAATATTAATGACATACCCCTGACTGGAGAAGTATGTACTACAGGAAAATTTTGCATTTTTTGCATTTGAAAATTCCCTAATCAATTGACTGGATTCCCAAGTGAATTTAATTTTAACATTTGTTACTTAATTTTAGATTCTTTTGTGAGGTTCTTTACATTTACTAATTTTGTGAAGTTTTATGTGCAAAACTAATTCTTATTTAGAATACAAATTATTCTGTAGTCAAAATATTATAAAATATTTAGAATGTAAATAAACTATGACTAAATAAAACCCCTTTCATTTTAGAAGTTAGTGTTTCCTGTTGATTTGCAAAGAAATAATTTGTTGCATAGCTCAGGGAAAGATGAGCTCTGAGCACAACACCCACAGGGGTTTTATGTTCTTATTTAATTAAAGTATGAGTTAGGTGCATGTATATGAATTATGTGAGTGTATCTCATAGCAGCCAATTCCAATTTCCTACCATTCAATTTTTACCTTTACCCATACAGCTTAAATAATGTCATAAGATCCTAGGTAATTTTTACCCTGGCTTTTTCAGTTAAACGCTATGAAAATACATAAATTCATTTTCTCTCTTTAGCTTCTGGGAGAGAAGAGCATGGGAATGGCAAACAGAACAGAGTGTAAGTGTGGCCTAACTACAGGCCTGATAAAATTTGAGCAAAAGTTCAATGGAATTGACTAATGTACTTACTGGACTCTATTTATTCCCCATCCCTGGAAACATTCAAGGTCAGGCTGGATGCAGCTTTGCTGCATGTACCTTCCTTCCAATGCAGAGGAGATGAGTTGTATGGCCCCAGCTACAGAGCCTCGGCTGCTGCCTGAAACTGGACTGTTTGGAGTCTTTTTGCTTGAGAGGTTGTCTGAGTCCATCTCTCATGCGTCAGGCAGGACAAGGGCCTGTAAGTGCCCTGAATCCTGTTTGCTGCTGCATGGTGCCCTACCAGGCTAGCAGGGCCTCTCAGAGGCAAGGAGAGGCATGGCACCTTAGGATAGGACCCTCCTAAAATTTTGTGCCTCTAGATACCAAATGGTGTGTACAGCACCTGGTGCCACTGATTTCCTTCCTTAGCCATGGCAAGGACAGGGCTTGTAACTCAACAGGCCATCAGCAGGCATTTTCATTTAATTCCCCAGCTCTTTTCAGTTGTGCATTTGAGTGTTCAGCTGTTACCATGCTGAAATATGAAAAACTTAGCCAAGAGGTACCTTTAGCTATTGTGGCTGTTGGCTCACTCCTGGGAGAGGCAGGACTGCATAATTTATCTGGTGTTTCGTCTGCGTAAGAACAACATATTTTCAAAATCAAAACTCAAGATAAGTTTGTGGTAAGAGTGCTGAGATTCCTGAGATAGCTCTGTGCCAGAGCCCTGGACGTCTGTCTGATAAACCCCGCTGAAGTTGCTCTTGGCACCCTCTGACCAGCTGCCAAGTGGGCATATTCCTCTCAGTAGAGCGATTTTCCAGTATACCGGAGCTGAACTGGAAAGTGAACCTGGAGGTGCATCTCATTGGACTAGCACCTGTGGAATGTGAAAGGAATCCAGACACTTAATTCCTAGGCAGCTCTCTGGAAAATCCCTGCCTTGCTGCTCTCAGTAGTTTTAGCATGCAAGCCTTAGCAGCTGGCATTGCCAATGGGCACTGGAACAGCTGGGAGAGGGCACACTCATGGGACATTTCTCTTTGCAAATGCTTTGTCCCACAGCAGAGAGTCTGTTTCAGGGACCCTCTGTTTTCCTGGCAAACCTGTAATTAAGGCCATTGGTCTTAGTAATTATGAAAAAATAATAATAAAAACGGTGGGATATGTCTGATGAAATCCTCTCTAAAAAAAATCCTGGCCGCTTTAGCAGGCATGAAATGTTGGGTTGTGATCACTCTTGTACTCCACAAAGGAGGCAAAAGGCAGACACCTCTGTGAGCATTTGTCCCTCTAACCTTGTCAAGTGACACCCCCTTTACAATTCACGGGGATACCCCAAAGGGCAGTGCAACCCACCTTATCTCGGTATCTAGGAGCAGCAGAGTGAACAGGGCCCTGTTTTAGGGGGGAGTATGGCAGAACCGACACCTGACTTAAAATGACCACATTTCAGTGAGATGAACCCACCCTCCCTTGCACATAAACATTTAGCTCACATGGCTGAAGCACATGGACTGTTGTGTCTCTAAGTTCAGTTCTCACTATACACCCAACAAGGCACATCTAGTTAAAATTTGCAGAGTAAAAAAAGGATATTTTTCCTTGTGTCACCACCCCTCTCCAGCACCACTGCAAACACCACAAATATCACTACATACAAGTAGCTCAAGAGGCCCCAAGATGTCGTGGATTTACTCTCACCTCCAGCTAAAGTATTAAATCAGCAGCTGTGCCTCTGGAGGGAAGGTTAGCCATCAGTCAGAAAGTTCCCGATGCGTTGTCATTGGCCTCTAAATCAATAGCTTCCCTAAAGAAACTCTTTTAGGAGCAAACAACTCCCTTGTCGGCAGATGCTTGGCCAGCACACAGGCTGGCGACTTCCAACAGGGAGAAGGGTCAAACCCAAAAATTCCGTAAATTACATGACCTAGATGAGATCAGTCTCATCATGATTGAGAATGGTATCACCATTAAGATCCCAAAATAGTGAATGTTGTCATGTTTAGCATTGGTAATGAGAAATATCTGTTGAATCTGTTTATATTTCTTTGTATAAAACATTCTTGTCAGTGTGTGTGTTGCAGGAACTTACTCACTGAGCAAATTGCAGGATGAGGTTGGAGTATGAGTTCCCCAGGTGGGAAAGCATTTTACCCCAACAAAGGTTAATGACTTGCTGGCAGCCAGGTCATTATCAGCGATATCTGATTGCTTCCAGACTGGGAAAGGATGGTCCCTGCCCACCAAAAAAGCCATCAGCATCCTTAGACAGCTGAAGGCAGACAATAGCCTTGGGGCAGCAGTGTGGAAAATGCTTCCCAAATAAATTAATACCAATAATCCCATGAGTGAGAAGTGACTTAAAGAGAAGCCTGGGATCCCTAAGGAAGGGGAAGTACGAGAACTGAGGTTTTCTGTCAGGAAAGAGTATTGAAGGCATGAATCTTAAGTAAAAAGTGGGTCCTTAAATATGGCTCATTAGGTGAGAGTGAAAGAAGTTCTTGGAGCTGATCGGCTGATAAGCAAATAAGTGCTTGTGCTTTTGTCTTCTTCCCTTGTGTCTCTAGGTCCTTTCAGGGTGTTGTTTGCATTTAGGCTCTGTAAATAGGCACAAGTGTCTGCTATGTGTTAGACTGGTGTTAAGGACGAGGAGAATGTGTTTGAGGCACCTGGCAAACAGCAAAGCTATTCCCTGTTGCATGGCTGCTGCAATCCTTAACCTTAAACAGTGCCACAGCTGTGTGCTGAATTCATTTCTGTGGGCATTTAGATGGGAGAAGAGGTGCTCTCCACACAAGTGAGGGGGCTGTATATTTAGGAACGAGGAGGAGGAGGATCTGTCTGCACCTTTCCAGTGACTTGTGTTAGCTGGGAAAGGACATAATGCTCCAGTAAAACAGTAAGAGAGCATTCACACCCCCAGGGTTTTAGTAACAGGCACATGTTAGCAAATAATATTGTCTTTCAAGTAAGAAGACTCCAATGAAATGAGTAATCATGCAGAAATTTAGTATTGGATGATTTTCTTTCCCTATAGGAATTTTACATCCATGAATCCTGCGCGTTGCCACGGTTTAGCTCATCACATATATGTCAACATCTTTAAGGTGGGCATGATTTCCTAAGTCTGTAAGGAT
>WAAG01054304.1:92427-107279 GCA_013390105.1 Tichodroma muraria | reverse complement strand
TGCAACTCAGGAAGAACTAATTGCTCGGCTTGTTGTAAAGTCTCCTACTCGTTGGGTTCCCTGGCAAATTATAGTTGTCTGGAGAGCTGCAGCATGTCATCAGCACACAACAATGTTGTCTGAAGCGTAATTAATATCTGTCTTTCTTTTCAAGTTCCTTATTTACCCTCTTTCCCCCATGACAAATATGTTAATGACCTCTCCAAAACCCACAAGTTGTCATTTTCAAAGAGCCCCCGTCTTTCTGCCTTGAGCTGAACACTTTAGATTAAATCACGGTGAGCCTGTTCTTGCCCCCATTAAAGCTATTGAGGGTTTTGTCAGTGACTTCAGTGTAAGCAAACTCTCACAGTCTGTAATGGGAGCGGGACCACAGACCTATTTTGCACCTTCAGCTAGAGGGAAAAAAAAACAACCAACACACCAAACAAACAATAGGCAGGGATTGCCTTACCATTTCGCAGGGTTTGGAGTTGAATCAAGTGTCCAGAGCAGCGTAAGGATCATCAGACCATCCAGTCTCGTGGGCTGAGAAGTTTGTGTTGGGTTACAGGGTCTTAAAAGGCCACTTGTTTTGCCTTAGGCTTAGATTTTGGGAAAGGGTTTTATATTTTTGAGGTTATTTTCAGCATTATTGACTGCTTACCTGATTCTCTTTTAGTACTTACCTGCAAAGGGTGAAATACTTCCCAGAGTTTAATATCATTGCATGTGAAAACAAACATATAGAAGATTTATTCAGTGACAGCAATAAACTTATTGGTAGCCCAGACTATTACTGGGGAACATTTTGACACCAGCTTATGAAGTGCTGCTCTTACTTGGATAATGTGTGTCCATTTTTTGGTGTGTGACTTTACAAATGAGTCAGGCTTACAAAAATGCATTTACACTAAACCCAGAAACAGGATCTTTTTTATTCAATTACCCACATCTGTATTCTACTTTTCTTTTTCATTAAAAAAAATCCCCTGATTAAATCATCTGCCATACAGCAGAACACTCCATACAACACAAAAAAAGGTCCTATTTCCACTACTACTTAGCTGTTAGTTTCAGATGTGAATAGAGCATTTCCCTTTCCAAGAGTTAAACACATGGCAAATCCCCATGCTGCGTTTATCAAGTTTTCACATGTTTCTATCCCTCCCCAGTTAGCAAGGCAGAACTTCTGGAATTTTTAGTGTATTACTAATATGAATGTACTTGCAGGTAGGAACTACAAGATATGTTATAAATTTCTTCTTCTTTTCCACACAGAGCTGAAAAATAGAGGCTCAGACCCCCTTTTTCTATTCCAAAACGTGTTTTAACCAGGTTTCACCTGAAGTGCCCCTCTTCTATTGATCTAGAACTTTGCAGACCCTCTGAGGACCACAACTGGAAGCAGATATTCATCTCTAATTCCAGCTCTGCCTCAGGGGTGATGCATTTGAGGATGAACACTGTCCCCAAGGGACACTGCAAGGTCTGTGCACTGCTGTGGTCTCAGGTAAGGAGGGGCAAATTTTATCTTGACTGGAGTACCTATTTCCCAGCACCTTTGCCCAGTCACGAGCATTATACCATCCTATGAGTTTGCCAGTGAGAGCACCTAGGTCACTATTCCAAGAGGGATTTGAAACCCCAGACTATCTTGTAAGCATAAAATACACAGAGCCCACGCCTCCCCCTGTGCTGCAGGCTGTGATACTGAGTCTCTGTCCTGCTAAGCAGGGGAAGGAAGCCCAAGGTCTGTGAGCACTGAAGTACAATATTTTAAAAGCCACCTGTCATTTACATTTGAAAAAAATATTTTCTGTCACGTAGGTAGAGCAGCATAAAGCAAGCACCGTATATAAACATTGCTGAATGACAGGCAAAATCCATTTCAGCAGAATGCTTATTTTTAATGACCTATATTGATTCTCATTCCATCATGGTTTAATGTGTTTCTTCAGCATTATGTAAAAACCCTCCTACATTCATCATTTAATAACGATAACCCCCACTGCATTTAAAAGCATGCATAAGTTTATAAAGTCTGCCAGACAAGCCCAGTGGATTTTAATGATCTTCTCTCCTAGCAATAAATGGAGAGCTCATAGAATAGGGGCTGTGATTCAGGATTCCTGGGTTCTGGTCTTCATTTTGCAATACCGTCGCTGCCAAACTACACTTGACACCTCTGTGCCTCAGCTTGCCTTGTTCATAAATGGCTCCAGCAACACCTGTCACACGCTGTTAAAAGGTTGAGTTAATTGCTGTTCATAAATCATATTGAGAGCCTTGAAAAAGAGAAATATATATATATATATATGCAAAGCAGGTGTGATGTTGTAATAGAATTGCATTACTTTCAGATATACTGTTTAAAATTAAATTCTTGGAGATTCATACCTTTGGTATCGCTTTACTACCCATTAGCATTAAAGATTGCTTCCAGAACATCAAAACCTGCCTACAATGTTTGTGCAATTCAAGACAACATAACTATGACACTCAGAGGGGAAGACACTGGAATAAGAACAGTTTTCCCTATCCATCTCCTATTGGAGTTGAGTGAGTTTTGCATTCATTTCAAGGGTCATGGGACCCAAATCTATTTACCATTTCTAATCAGCCTGCAAAAGCAACACTGCCACTTTATAAGACACAAATCCTACATTTAATAACTCTGTCACAAACAAATGCTTCCCCTCCCTCCTCTTAACAATTGGGTGGCTGAAGGATTTAAAATTAGGCACCTTCACTTCGGGAAGTGTTTTGAGATCTGCCAAGTTCAAAGTAGACTGTTAAGATTACCAGTTTCACTTTGATTTCTTTTTCCCCTCTCTCCATGAATTACTTGCTATCAACTCCAGCTGCTTTGTGGACAAGAAGCAGTTCAGGGGGTTAGAAATGAGCACAGTGTCTTTCAGGGTGTCATCCACAGAAATGGAGTTTGCAATAGCAGAAATAGGATAAAGCTATGAAATTTGGATTAGATGAGAAAATTGCTATTTAGAATTCAATGATTTTCAAGGCATCAGTTTTACTTCTTCCCACTAGAAAGACAAGGGAACATTACAAACTTTCAATCCATGCCCAGAATACTGCAGAATCCAGTAAAGCTGTCTTTTCTCGGGCTTTTGGCTCAATTTCAGCTCTAAGACAGAGACAAAGTTAGATCATTTCTGTGCCTTTTCCATGTTGCAGTGAAGTGGCACAAAAAGCAATAAAGATTCAGGGACGGAGGTGCCTACAGCAGTGTGACTCCATTCCTACACATGTCTCCCACTGCTCCCGTGGGTTGAACACTCCCTGTGCTCCAGGCTGTGTATGTGACCACAAGTGGACCTTTGGAGGAGAGAGGACCTGAATCCCTGCTGAGCTGTTCCATCCTGGTATGATTTCCAACCACACAACTACGACAAAATCCCAGACAATGAGACTCATCCTTCAGCCCTGCCCGGGGTACCAGGGATCACCAGCTCCATTCCCAGAGCAGCTCATTCACTCTGTCCCACAGCTCATGTCCAACAGGCGTGTGATAGATTAGTCTTTTCTTTAACCCTTTCAAACTGAACTATTTCTGGTTCTTTCACTGGGTGTGCTTGATCTGGGAAACCTGAGGTTTGCTGTGGTGTCCCTGCCCACAGCTGGGGGTTGGAACAAAAGGATCTTGAATGATCCCTTCCCACCCAAACCATTCTGTGATTCAATGGGTTTTTTCCCTTGAACCTTACATGTCAGAAAATTATGTGAAGGCCTCTTAACATTTAACATCTTAACATTTTAGTAGCCACTTACCACCGAATGAACAAATCAAGCTACAGTAATTCATTATAACTTATTTCATGCTTGAAATCCAAAGGAGAAGCAATTACCTGGATTACCCAAATCTGAAGCAACCAGATTTTACAAGAAGGGGCCTGAATGCTGAATAGAGCCATCAGTGGGCTGAAGAATGTAAACAGGAGACAGGTAATATAAATAATCCATGACTGGAGGATTCAGCCCCCATTTGGGACAGAACACTGAAACTATAATTGTTCTTGCAACTGATGAATGAAAACAATTACTCACTTATTTAAGCAGTTGTTAGCTCTGCCAACACAAGTTTACGAAAGTCATTAGTCAGACTGCTCATAAAATGAAATAATAGAGAGGTTTGATTTTTAAAAAATCATGAGATTATAAAAGAGCCCCAAAATGGATAAAGATGTTCAAGCATTCTCCCTCTATCTGATTCAATTAACAGGGACATTTTTTCCAAGCTTTTCTTTGGAGCAATGAATAACAATTTTTACTATGTTTTTTTAATGAGATAGAGTGCAAGCCAGGTCTTGGGACTGGAGTAGCAAGGACTTTATAGCTTCTCACACAGATGGGGATAAAATTTAGGATGCTGGAGCAGTGCAGGCCTGGGCAGAGGCTGCTGGGAGCGAGGCTCAGCGCCTGCTGGGGCATGGCCACACAGAGATCCAATGGCTGGCTGTAGAAGGAGGCCAACTTGAGCACAGCAGGGGAAGGAGGAGGGGGCAAGGCTGGCTCAGCTCATCCTGCAGCAGGATGGAGGGGCAGGGCTGCCCCTGAGCCTCCTCCTCTGCCAGCACTGCAGGGACAGGTGGCTCCTCCGCCGGGGCCGGGTGCTCGGTGAGCGCCCACAGTCCTGCCAAGCCCCCTGCATCAAAACCTGTGAGAAACACTTTGATTCTGTGCATTTAACCTTCTCAGGCCCTGGCAGGAGTCTCCTCAGCCACTAAGACAAAGGGTGCCTGCAAAGAGCAAACAGATATTTTATGCCCCAAACACTCAGTGCCTGAGGGGAAGAGGGGCAAGAGTGGGTCAGCAGGGTGAGACATGCAGGGGAACAGGACAGGACTTGGCATTCTCACTGCCTCCCCACTGCGAGAGGCTTTTGGCATCAGGAGTGACAACTGGGTGGAAACTCTGTGCTTTCCCATACCTTAAAACAAAAAGGATTTGTAAGACTTTTTCCCCTTTCCTAGGGACCTTTGAGAAGTGGTTCTAGGTTTGCCTCACAACTATTCATGGCGTCAAAAGCACATTCAAGAGATCAGACAGAGCTACAGCAGGAGCAGCAGTTGAAGAAGAGCACATGCCTTTTACTATTACTTCTAGAGAAAGCCATAAATGTACCAATACCTTGGAATGCTGAAATGCCACTGACAGGAAGATGAGAAACAAAGCACATAATCAGGTTCAGGTGGAAGCTGGAAGGGGCCTCATCCCACACCTCTTCTGGATTCAGATATGCACTGTTTAACCACAAGAAAAGAAAACTTTTATAGCAAATATTTCTATTGTAATAAAAAAGTTGATCTTGATGTAGTCTCTAGAGGGTCCAGGTAGTCTCTGTATGTGACCTACCATCAATATTGTCTGGATGCTACAGTCTCTGTTCTTTCCACCTCTGTATTTAATATTTGAAAGTCATCATGCTCATATTTTCTTAAAGAATATGGTATATTGCTACAAAATGCACCAAGACAGAACAGAACTGACATCCACAGCAAGACCTTCACAGACCACAGAAATCTTTTTGCTGCTTTTTAACAGGGGTGCAGCAAACCAAGAGGTGAGGCACACAGTGCTTACAGCTGCTGCTGTAGCTTCTCTTTGGCTAACTGGGATGTACACATCTCAAGGGAAAACAGCCAAAGCTTTTACACCTCTTCTCTGTCTTGGCTTACAACACTTCTTTCTGTGAAAACTGCCACATTGTACGGTCACACTCTAGACAAGAAAGCACCAAACTCCTGCTGGTTTACAGCCCCTAAGGAGAGTCACCAGCCCAGACTGAGTCCAGAACAGTTAAACAGGGCCATAGCAAAATGACACAGCATTAACACCTGTGAGCATACAAGCTCACTATACCAGATGCATGTTCCAATGTGACAGATGCCAGGCACAAAGTGGACTGATTTGTTTTGAAGATGACAAATTTTACTGATAAACATATACATGTCAATAATTTGGGGGGGAAAATGTCCTTTGGAAGGGGAGAATTCAGCTCAAGTTAAATTCTTGCTTCAGTTCGCAGGTTAGAATTTTACTGTATTTCAAATACTACTTCATATGAACAAAAATACCTTGTACAGAATCCAGGAAGGTTCACACTGAGATCAGGAAATTCTGTGGTATCAGAAATGGATAAACTCAACTTTCTCTTGCTTTACAGTGGTGTGATCCAATATCAGTATTGAAAGAGAGGCTGAGAAACTTTTAGTTTCTCTCTTTGTACAAGCAACATCTAAGCTTCATTTTTCTTATATGTGAAATGTAAACACTTACTTCACTGCAAAGTACCTAAAGAGCAGTGGGTATGAAGAGCTTCATGGATGTGCAATCAAAGGAAAAAACTCAAGACTTAGACTGAAGCCTTATGCACCACCTTGGCATGTGGAGAAGACCATGTAGTTCATTTTCTAGAGGGGCAAAAAATGGGATCCAGTTGTTTATTCAGCAATTAAAATTGCTGCTGAGGAAGAGTCATTTCTCCAAATCCACTAAAAATTACAACATGCATGGAGTTTGCATTCAGCATAATATGAGGTGTTCCAAATCTCCTCGACCCCCATGCTCACATTCTTTTTGTGCTTCTGTTCAATGCACCTCAAGCTCACATAACCTAGATATTTTTAATTCTTTCTAAGCAAAAGTTACAGTTAAGCAGAGATTAATAGCATGACAAGTTTAATGTGTTTAATGATCATAAAGAGAAGTCTTTTACAGAGTCTAAAAAAGACTAATTAGTAAGTAAATGCAACTCAAGATTTTTTGCTTCAGCTAAGTCATCTCAGATATCACAACAAATACCTTTAAGAAAGATGCTTCATATTGTTCCACCATTTCTAAATGGTGGCTACTGCTCAAAAGAGTCACTCCATAAGTTATTTCCCTGGCTGGATTTCCATATGTCATATGCTTAGAAACAGAAAGGAGCGTTTCTGCTATCCTTCTGTTTGAGTAAATCCCTGTGAATCTCTTTTGTCTGCTTGGATTGCCAGGGAGAAGTACTGAATCTCCTCAGCAGTGTTTTAATTGGCTCTGTGAGAACATGCTCTCATCACTCCCCTTCATTCTCTAATGTATCTTTTCAAAATCATAATGCCTCTTTCTCTAATTACTTTATTTGGCAGCCTGAAAATAAGGGTAATTACAGTGTTCTCTATTAGCTTGTAAGGAGGACAGAGGACTAGATGGTTTGGAGGAAGGAAAAATCAGACCAGTAGGTCCTAGTTATACTCAAACAGGAATTCCCAGAGGAAGTGTGTGGTTGTCCATGAAGGACTTTGAGAGCAATTTTTCTTTAAACCAATACTGAACCAATACAAGACAACAGAGGCACAGTGACAATGCCACATTCCCAAATGAGATGTTGAACAAATGTCTTTACCACATGTGGTCATTAAAGATTTGATGTCAAGATGAAAGGTGTTAACCTTGGAAACCTGGCCAGACTCCAACATAGATAATTACATTCTGCCTCCCTGAGCAGTTCTCTGTAGAGTTCCAGCTGGACATTTCAGCCCTTGAACCGTTACGTAGCCTTGCTGTGAGTGGCACAAGAAAAGGACTGTGCAACCCCACAGTATTCTGTATCAACAACTTGTATTACAGAAATGCAAACCTTAGAGTGTAGCAAATCATGCCACAGAAGAGTTATTTGGGTTCCTGTGCATCACTGCAGCCCTTTCACACCCAAGCAGCCCTAGGAATGCTGTGAAACCTACAATGCACATAATTTTGTGGTACAGACCTTCTGAAAAGGAAAAAATATTGTGCCTTCACTCACAGTGTCTTGCTTTGGAAGACGTTCATAGAGACAGGCGAGGGTTGCTGTTCCACTGGAATTGTTCAAGTTTGCATTGTGTCACTATTTCTCATGGAAGCAGTCCTGCTTGGATCTGTGAGTTGTGGGAAAATTCAGCAGTCTCGTAACACCACTACCAACTGTGAACACAGCACTCGCAGCCTGGCTGCTGGGTGCTACCAGCACATTAAGCACTGCAGCACTGAGACCTGCTCTGCAAGCAGAGCATTTACAATTCCAGACACACTTACATGGGAGGATTCCCTAGAGGCAGATGTGCACGGCTGGGCAGATGCTCCCTTCCACCCGTGTCCCTGGGTACACACCCTGGCCCCGCACTGTCTCCGTTCCAGGAGGGGTGTGCATGCACAGCCACCCCCCACATGCACTAATTTCCTGTGCAAGGGTGTCAGGACATGCCTGGGGATGGGAGCTGGGCTGCACCCCGAGGGGAGCCCAGTGGGTTTGTCGTGGAACCAGGGCAGTACTGAACTGCAGCCGCTGATACCATTATCTGCTTTCAGAGGGCAAGCAGAAAGCAGCACTGAGGGTATTTTGCATGAGCTTCCCAAGTGTTGATGAGATTGTTATTACCATATGCATCTTTTCCTTACAAAAGGGAATCATATTTTAGCTCAAGCAGACAGGATTCCTGAGAGTCCCATACTGAAAAATATAGGCTACATGCAAAAACCCCTATGCAAAGACTCACTGAAGTCTGCCACATGCTGATTTAAATGCAAGCGACTTCAAGGACTGCACTCTCAAACATATCACAGGAAATTGTTGCAAAAGGAAAGTTATTGACCATCCTACGAATAGAGGAGTAGATAGAAATAAATCCTTATTTATGCAAAAACCCCTAAGCCTATCTGATCTCATATTGATGGCCATTCTATCTTAGATTCATTTTGTAAGACCTTTAATAAAACTGTGCAATAACCAGAGCTGGGGATGACAGCCTATGTTAAGTTTTTGACACTGCAAAGAACAACGTGGATCATATTCAGAAATTTTCCCAGTGCTCAACATGCCACTTATCAAATTCCCTTCAAGCATTCATCACATCCATGCAAATAATTTATTCTTCCCCACAGAAGCTTTGTGTTTGATCACAATGACAACTTACTGCTTCTGCTCTGCATCACATGCATTATGGAGCTTCACACCCCAGAGCAAGAGCTAAATCACATCGAGGAAACCTATTGAGGTGACTGTCCAGTCCTGCAGTCCTTGCACACAATTACATCTCGTGAACTCACAAAGATTTAGTTATGTCAACAAGGTCTGCAGAACCAAGACCACGCTTTTGAAAAATGAGTTGTTAATCCTGAGAAGGATTAACACATTAGGAGATAAGCAAATGCCTAGCTCAAGATTATTGTTACAAGCTAGGCACTTTGATTATAAACTACATTTTTATCATTCAGGAGTCACCTGTCCTGCAAATACCCATGCACTAATAATTTGTCTATGAAATCCCTGGGAAACCACAAACAGGTTTTAGAATTTGCTGATCAGGGTAAGTAGTCTGTCAGAATAGCTTTAGCAAATAAAAGAAATGCAAAATATTGAAACGTACCTAGAGGACAGAGTCTCCTCGCTGAGTAGGGTTGTAGGCTGAGACCCAAAGAG
The DNA here is from genome assembly GCA_013390105.1 of Tichodroma muraria. Lineage (NCBI taxonomy): Eukaryota > Metazoa > Chordata > Aves > Passeriformes > Sittidae > Tichodroma > Tichodroma muraria. Next base: position 97,843 of record WAAG01054304.1, on the reverse strand, counting down.
CTGGTAATTTGGGATGGAATAGCTTTCACAAATCAATCAGTGCAGAAAGCCAACATCACACGAGTTACGCATTTACCAGGCAGTGTTTGACAGCAAGAAACAAGCTACAGCACAGAAAATTTCTGTGTATTTTAAGCCTCCATCCCAAACTGACTCCTCATACAATTCATCTGCAGGCTGTAATTTACTAAATCCATCTGTTGTTCCTACAGCTTGCTTTCTGGAAATTCTGCATTTCAAGGGTCTGCTTGTTAGAGAAGGTCAAAGAGTAAAGCAGGCTCTTTCATTTTAAGTGACTTGAAAGAAAAGGAAAGGAAATTTATATTTAGAAATAGCAATGATTAACTAGGGGAAATATATTAGAGTATTAAAATAAACGACATAGAATGGCTCTTACTTCCAATTAGGCTGACTTTACTTCAAGAAAAATATTTATATACAAATATAAAAAGCTGGGGAATGCTAACCTATACTAAGATGAAAGCATCTCATAACATAATTCATGTTTAGCCATTAAAATGGGGGATCACATTTTTACATACTTTTTATTCTTGTCCTTCTAAAGTCTCTGCTTCTGTGCTTTCTTCTCTAATCACCAAAACTTTTCACAGCTTCTCTTTGTTAGCAAACTGCCTATGGCAACTGCACACCTTCCAATCTCCATAGCCTTCAGAAAGGCACCATCTGATGCTACTGCATCGTTCTGGATCACAACAGATTCACCACAGAACTAACAAAATAATCTCACATACAGTCTACAACTGAAGGTCTCAAGAGCTAAAGTTTGGACCAGGGTCCACCAAGATGTACTCTGTATTCCTGACTGTATTCAGGGCCTCTGTTTTCAGCCCATTTATTGGACAGTATAAAGAACACAAAAGCAATTTAAAAAAAACAGAGGAGAGCTGTGGGTATCTCCTGAGCACACACTGAGCCATTGACAGTGAAGTGCTGGTGGTGCAGTTCAGAGCCATGCAAGACAGCTCCAGTCACCCCAAGAGCCCCAGGGAGTGTGTCCAGCCTCTGGGGACAACACTCAAGCTTGTTTAAACCACTGAGCTCACTCACCACTGGTGCTACAGCTATCATCAGAGGGAAGGGAGGGAGCCCTGAGACCCTTTCCTAAATACTGCGCAGCTATGCTGTAGGTGCCAGGTGTTCACTTCCACCTGATGAGTTAAGAGTGCATATGTACTTCAGATGTACTTCAGGGCTGTGGTAGGGACCGTGGTCACAGCCTTAAAGGGGGCAATGACTAACACCAGACAAAGTAGATACTGGGGGAAAACACAATTCATACAGCTGGACTCCAACCAGGAGACTAAAATCACCCTCTGTATGAGCGCAAAAGTCTCCCAGGACCCTTACTGGCATGAGTAGTAGGCTGTCAGTCTAAAACACATCCTAAGCTCGGGTGAGCTAACGTCATGTGAGAACACTGGTTCAATCCTGACTCAGAAGAACCCATGTCACCTACTGAGTCACCAAAACCACCCCTTGCAGCATGGCTTTCCTTGGAGTCCCCTTTGTAAGCCCTGCTTAGATCTGACCCTGTTTTCCTATAAGGTTTAACACCTTGGGAATCAGAAATCATAAGATGCAACGAACTGCAGTTTGTTTGTTTTCTCAGGGGCTCTCCCTCCTTCCAACAGCAACCCTACCAAAAGGCTTTTGTCTAAGGGGTAGAATAAGGAGCATAACACAGTGTTTGCTTTTACTTACGGAAGAGCTACACCAGCAGTTCCTCTCAAGCCTCTGAAGTCAGCTCCAGTACAGTTACTTGGCCTAAGTTCATCTATACTAAATGGGCTGACTTGGTTCAAATGTGTTGCACAACCCAATGATAAAATTTAGGGGGGGGGAGGGAATGACTAGTGATGACACATGTATTTAACACTGCATGTCTCCTCTTTCCAGATTAGGAGGAGCTGGCAAGCTTCAGTCTGTACACATGCCAGCAGCGGATGTCGGCACATATACAACACTTTTCAGAACAACATACTGTTGAAACATGTAGTTCAATTCCAAGGTACCCCTTCTGTTCAGTTAGCCCAAAACAGCTATTAGAATTGTCTTGCTTAACGTGGTAGGATTTGTAGCACAGCTTTTAATGCTGCTTTAATCTGGTTTCTTTACAGCCCCTTTGGAAGCGCTGAGAAGTCAGTAGGAGCAGCCCTGCTGTGCTGTGCTCAAGGTCCTCCACATCCATCTGAGCTGGGGCAAGCAACGAACCTGTTGGCAAGAGGGAAATAATCAAGGTTAGAGGGGGGTGTCATAAATGATATAGGAATATAATCCTCTCTTCCGCTTTCACATGTCCTCACTTTCCTTTCATTTTTCAGTCTGAAGTACAGAAAAGCACGATGCTGACAAGCTCACCCTGGTTCATTGTCAGTGTGTCTTGAGAATGTCATCAGTAAAAGATCTGAAAGAAATAATGTCTGCAAAATAAATAAAAATATATTCCAAGTCAGAAATTAAGTGTCCTGCATTAACAGAAAGCTCTGCCTTGATGACTTCAGTTTTTAAAATAAGTTCAGTTCTTTCCTCCTTTTTCTTTCAATAATTTTGGTGTGAACACTTAAAAATTCAGCATCCCACCCAATCCTATATTCTTTTTCCTGCTTCATTTGCCCCTTTATCTGTTCAATTATTTTATTCTTCATAACAAACAATCACTAACAATTATTTAAAAAAAAAAAATCAGTGCAGAAAAAACTCATCTTTCGGTGTGGGTCTGGAGTGATGCTGGATGTATCAGAAGTGGCCAATATACCCCACATCACATGGGTCGATTTTAGACATTGGAATAATTTTCCTTTAGTTTCTGATCTGGCCACTCTATCCCACCACCATTATCCTGACAATTTCCCTTTATTCTCACTTCCAAGCAGCTGCTTCCATTTCAGTCCCCCTTTCTTTCTGCATGGCCCCGGCGCTGGGGAGGAGTTGGTCAGACTGCAAAGACTCAGGGAGGGTTTCCTGCCCTGGGACTCAAACGGGTGAGGCAGGAGCAGCCAAACCTCCAGCTCTGTTCTGCAGGAGTTTGATGTGCTAATGTGGGGATCACAGAGAGAGCTGCAGCCAACCCTTTCCCCTTCTCCTCAGAAGAACCAGTCCCTGCAGGTACCTTTTGGTGAAGCAGCCTCTGGTTTGGGTCTTGTTCCTTTTACTGCCCTCTCAAGCATCCAGAGAGAGCAGTTTTCCATACAGATGTCCCAGGTCACCACAACTAAAACCAGCTGCACTGTCTGCCCCCCACTTCAGCAGTTCATTGCTGCCATCCAGCCCCATTGTCAGCAACAATTCTCATTCTGATCTACCTAACCCAGATTTTTCCAAATAATTCCTAAAATTTCAAAATGAACCATAGAATCACAGAATCATTAAGGTTGGAAAATGCTTCCAAGATCTCCAAGAACAACTTTCAACTGAATACTGCCATGCACACTAAATCATATTCCAAAGTGTCACATTAACTCAGTTTTTGAACAAGAGGTGCCAGAAATGGTGACTCCACCACTTCCCTCCACTAACTCTTTTAACACCAGAGCTGTCCTTCAAAAATGAGCTCATTCAGACAAAAGCAAGCTGGGGAGTGCCTGTGTGGGACATTACACTGCCCTGTCTGATGGAACACCTTTGGTAGGAGATACACAAGGGAAGAAGCAGTTGGAAGATGGGTCTGGATCACCACCTCTTAACCAGGCTCAGCTGTAGCCTGGGCAGCATGTCTGAGCAGAGCCTGAGCTAAAAGAACAATATTTGGATTTCTCCTGTACTTTGTCCCATCTAGTGTTCAAACAGGAATCCCAGGACAAAGTGTACTTCATGTGAATTGGAGCAAATGCACAGCAAGAGGCTAATTCCAATGGGTTGTAAGTACTTGCTTAGAATGTAAAGAACACTTTAAGAGAAAAAAGAAGCCCTGTACCTCGGTTTGGTAAAAAAATCAAATTTTCAAGTTTTCTAGACCTGAAAATCAACATACTTTTCCCTATAGTTTACGTATAAATTGTTGTGGAAGAAATTAGTGTGATTCTGCAAATCCGTCTTCATGGATCCTTTTAATTTAGAGGCATGAGTCATCCGAGCAGGGACTCCTTGGATGATTGTGTGACCACAGGATGCAGCCCTGGAAAAGTGTTTTTGTAAACAAATAAACATGTTCCTTCCTGTTTGAAACTCAGATCTTTCTGACTCTTGCATTGGGCAAGCGCCTGAGAACCTGACAGTGAGAGAAATAAGAAATATTAAATGCAATGCCAATTGCTTGGTCCACTTCCAATAGCAAGAGGTGAACAAAACACAGAGAGTGAAAAATAGATTAGTCTTTTCAAATCCTTTAATAATCTGGAGTGTTATGGGTATCAGGAACAAAGAAAAGACTTGTTAAGTGAAAATTGCCTGAAGAGATGGTCTTACAACCTGACAAAATCAGAACAGAGGGTAAAAAAACAAAAACTGGGAGAGCTGGTGATGGCTTGTGCCATGTGTCGTACACACAGGGAGTGATCCAAAGATCACAGGCTCCAAAATGGATTTCACACCATGGCTTTTGACATCTGATGAAGTCTTTTGAGAGAGGTTAACCTCTTTTCCTTGAGAAAGCAGGATGCTGGCCCCAGTCAGCAGTCTGTACCACCTTTGCTACTTGACTCCCAAGGGGGAAAAATGGAGTCTTCAGTCCTAACAGCTGGAAGCATTTCCAGAAAAGCATGTAGATATTTGAAAGCAACCTAAATATTGCAGTGTCAGGGAGTCAATTTTCTGTTGGTAGTTTAAAAGCAAACTTCTGGCAGCTGTCAGGGAATCCTTTAAGTACATTTAGATCAATGCATGAAGTCAAATAAACACTTTAAATCCCTCAAGATTAAGAGTGAATCCAGTCGGGAAATGGCTGAGCCACTGCTTGGCCCTTTTTTCTGTCACAGATCAACCAACCTGGAGGATGCTCCAACCCAGCCCAAAATCCTGCTGTACCTGGGTACACACCAGCCAAGGAGAGGACAACGAGGCTGGCCTCAGCTGGGTCGGGATGCTTCAGCTGCAAACGATAGATCTATTTTACGTATTAGAGCTTGTCTAGACTAAGGAAATGTTCCTGCTATGACTATGCTGAGGTAATTACACCAGTGTAAACCCCTTTGGGCAAAACAGAGCTTTCAGTGGCCTGATTTACGCTGGTCACTTGCCAGGATTAGTTCAGCTGGTACCAGCCTGTCCTCCAGGAGCTCCTGCTCCCAGCTGGAATCCTGCACAGAAGTTTTCATCCGTCTCATCTGAAATGTTGGCACTGCCAATCTATCAATCAAGCCATCCTTATGGGACTGTTGTGCAAATGTTTTTTCTCCAAAAGAATGGTAAATATTTAGAAGGCTTTTCTGTTAGTGGAGAATTGATTAATAGGCTAAAA